>JAAHCF010000690.1:0-19813 GCA_038367545.1 Beauveria asiatica | reverse complement strand
AGATAGTGAAGTAGATAATAACACACTATTATTTAGGGAGTATAATACACTTATCTATAAGGGGCCTATAAGATAGCCTAATAGCCCCTTACTAGGTTAATTAGTTTCTACTAGATTATTAATTAGAGGAAGTAATTAAAGCTAATTAGTCTAGTAGTATTAATAATATTAACTATACCTAATATACTATATATTATATTATTAGGTCTTAAGATAGATAGTGACTTTAGAGGTATATAATACTTATCCCCCCTATCTCTTATTACTTTAGTCTCTATAAGGTAAAGACCTTAGTAGCGTAGCTATATTAAGCTATTATAGTAGACTAAGTTATATAAGAGTACTAGCTAGAATATAATAAGAAACCTTTATAGTAAAGATAGCTATTAGAGTTACCTAATTATAATAAAGTATTAAGCTAAATTAGAGAATAAATATAAGTTAATAGTAAAGCTTATTATCTTAATTATTAAGGAGCTTAGATTAGAGATAAATAAATATTTTAACGCCCTATATTATAGAATAGTTAATTATTTTAATACCCTATATAATAAAATAGTTAATCGTTTTAACGCCCTATATAATAAAATAGTTAATTAAGATTAAGATAATAACTAAGCGCTCTACTAAATTATATAACTAAAGAACTAAAGTCTTTTACTATTATACTATATACTTTTATAATTATAGGGAGTAAAGAGGCTATTAAAACGTATATATCTTTCCTCTTAGCCTCTAGTAAAAGTAATAATTTAGAATTAATAATATTTTAATACTACTAAATAACTATTAGTAAGATAATAATAAAATAGACACTAAGTAATAGTATACTATAATATAAGAAGAGCTACTAAGTAATAATTTAGAAGTAGTAAAATATAAGTAAAGGGTTTTAAGGCCTATACTAGAGTCACTAAATAAGTAAGTATATCTAAACTATATATATAGGAGGTAGTACCTTATCTTAGATAATCTAAAATAATAATTTAATTTAGGCTACTAGGTATTAACTTTTAAAGACCCTTAATACCTAATAATATAGAAAATAGATATTATAATATAGCTAGAGGCTATAAGTATCCTTTATATATAGTAAATTATCCTAGTAGTATTTATAGAAGCTAGTAGCCTTAATATATAATCTCTAGTAAATAAGATACTAGACTATCTAATAAATAGGACTTAATATCTACTAACTATTATAAAGTTTTACTACTCTATTAGCTTAATCCTTATAGAGAATAGTATAATATATATAGACTCCTTATATCTAAGCTAAGAGGTAGTAGAGATTATTTATAATTAGAATAGGTAGGAGTAGCCTAAGGTAGATAAAGTTATATTACGCGAAGCTCTAGTTAGTAATAGTAATATAGTCTTATCCTTAATACTAATTTAAAATAAATATATTTAAGGAGGGTTATTTATAAAATAGCTAAATATTATAAGGTCCTAGTAAAAATATAGTATTTATTTAATAAGGAAGAGTATTAGGAGCTCTATATATTTATTTAAGATTTATCTATTTCTAAAGAATATAATAGTAAGTTAATAGCGGGGCTCGCTCTAATTAGGTTAGGGAGTGTGATATACTAATAGTATATTATTTTTAGGTATAGCTTTAAGCTTATAGATAAGGAGGAGTAGGCGTGTGGTAGTAGTAGCTAGTAATTAGTAAGCTCTCTTTCTAGATAATTATAAGAAGTATAAATTACTTATATCCTAGTAATTCTTCTCTTTTTATCTTTATTTCCTTATATTATACTTCTACTATTTTCTATACTTTAATTATAGCTTATTAGAACTATTTATATTATAATTTATTTTACTTATCTATATTACTATATAATACTAGACTTTATTATATAAGATATATTAGTATATTCCCCCTATAATATATAAATATATTACCTTCTAGCGCTAAGGCACTAGCTAGAACTATATTAATAGATAATACTTTAAGTCTTATAATATCTAAAATATACTAGCTTAGTCTCTTACTTACTAAAATAATCTTTAATAATATTTAGAATACCCTCTAAATTATTAATAATACTAAAAATCTCCTCTAAGATATATAAGGTATAAAGATATTAGATAGAAATATCTATATTACTCTCTAGAGCCTTAAGGTAATAGTATTATAGTAAACTAGGTTACTCCTATTTAAAAAAGCCTTAGAGGAACTTAGGTATTATATATAGAAAGAAAGGTAGGTTAGAAAGGTACTATTCTTACTTATAACTAATCTTAATAGACTAGCTAAGAGAGCTTATAATAAGTGCTTATAGAATATTATATAGAATTATTAGAAACTATAGTTATAGGTATTACTAATATCTTAGTTATAAAGATAATACTAACTATACCTCTAGTAAAGGAGATAATTTATTATTCTTATACTATAATTAGGGATATATTATAGTTAAACTATAGTATTTAAAGATACCTAATAAAATAAAGGCCCTATAAGCGTACTAATCTATAAAATATCTATAAAGTTTCTATAAACTATATACTATATAAGACCTACTAAGTATAAAGGTTTATATACTTTTCTTATATCCCCGCCTAAGAGGTAATTATAAGCTACTTAAAGACCTATTTATTAAGCTCTTATTTAGTATAGTATATATTAATAAGTTATTTATTAATAAGAAGAAGAAGCTTTTTAAATAATATAGTAAGTATCTATACTTCTACTAAGATACTATACTAAAATCTTAGCTTAGGGGCCTTTAATAGTAAGTAAGGTATTCCTCCTAAGTATATTTAAACCTTATTACTTATTTCTTATAGTAAGTACTCTATTTTAAATTTATTTTATTAGCTTTATAAACACTTTAAAATAGGGGCTTTAATAAAGGAATAGGATACTTAGTAATAGAGTATAGAGACCTTTATTAAATATTACCCTTAACTTAGGGATATCTTTTTATAAATAGCTTATACTAATAAACTTATATATACTATTTAGAAATACTAATACTAGCTAAACTTAGACTATTTCCTTATAATATTCTCTATATAACTACTAATACTAGTAGATTATTTTTATAGCTATAGTGGCAGGACCTTATTCCTTAAACGGCCGCTATCTATAGTGATAATAAGACAATTCTTATTCTAGATATAAATCATCATTTCTCAGGATATATACTTCCTAGTATAGATAAGAGAAATATTAACTATAATCCTAATAAGTTCTTACTTCTGCCTTATATATTATTAAATATATATCTTTATAAAAGCTATAAAAGGAGGACACCCTTTATTTCTACATAAAAAAAACCAAGCTACTTTTCTTATTTATAAGGCAGCCCCTATAAACAGCCTCTGCGGACAGCATCTATTATTATACTTTAAGCCCTCTATACTTAAGTAGGTCTTCTACACTTAACCGCGGCCTAGTTTCACTTAAGCTACTTACTTACTTAGATAATATATACTAAAGGAATTAGAACCTCTATTTATAAGTGCTATTTAAAGTAAATATAATAATATATATATAAAAAGTTATACTAAGTTACCCTACTATACTATCTTAAATTTAGTAAATGCCCTCCTAGTATAATTAAAGAGAAGTTTAAGGTTCTTATATAGTGTAATTAGTATAGCTAAGGTAGAGACTATCCCACTAGACCCGGGATAATAGCTACTTCTCCTAAGAAACACGCGTGACTAAGTATTTCTATAGTACTAATAATAAGATTAGCCTCTCTAGACACTCTACTTATATACTATATATTTTTTAGGTAGAAAATAGTAATATAATAGTATATAAAAAAACTTATATAGATTAGCTTAAGGAAATTTTTCCTTAACTAAACTACTAATTATAAAGTATAATAAAACTAAACTAATTTATAAACGTTATAGAATAGGGAATAGGCTATGTGGCTATTTATATATCTAAACTATATAATTTAGATAATAGCGAAAAAGGATAAGTAAAGGCTAGACTAGTAATCTCTAAAGAGTAATTAAGGTATATAGAAATATATTATAACTATATAAGGGCTAAATAGGCCTATTAATCTAATAGTTATAAATAGCTTAATTAATTAACTCTTTCTCTCTTATTTCCTATTACCTAGTTATATCTTATTATTATTCTACCCTATAATAGTAGCCTATACTACACTATTACCTTAAAATATTAAGCTTCTAAACTTAGCCTATAGACTATAGAATACTAGGATATATAGGTTATTAGCGGTATTAAATATCTTCCTAATAAGATCCTTATTATAATTTTCTCCTAACTTCGTTAAAGATTATATCTTAAGGGCATATTACTTATCTATAAGTAATAGGCGAAGAACGCTATTAGTCTTCTCTAGGGTTATACTAAGTTTAAGTACGGTCGCCTCGTCTAGAGGACGCTTACTATGCTTAAACCCTTATTTCACTACTATAGTATAGTTAAAATCGTCTATCTTAATAGTAATATGGCTAATACTAAAGTCCCGCGCGACACTAAGTTCAGGCTTACGGCCCTTAAACTCCTTAATTACCGCCTTACCAGGACGGGTTTAACCCCCCTTATATAAGCTTCCCTATATATACTTAAAATTAATAACAAGTATAGTAATACTAGAATTTACATTTCTACTATCACTAACCACTATACTACCCTTTACTCTCTTAAAATACGCTCTTATAAGATAAGTCTTTAGAGCCTATCTACTCTTATAAAGAGCTATAAGGATTTAAAAGAAGTATAACCTCTTTATTTTCTTTAATTATTACTTTACGTTAAGTTTATATTACTATTATATACTTCTACACTTAACACTAACTATAAATTAGCTTAAGCACTAATATATTATAGTTATAGGTTAGTTTTTTTAATTATTCTTAGCTCTATAATAAGGATATTCTTACCCTCGCTAAGAACTACTAGAATATTATATTACTTAGGCTATATAATTACGGATAAATTATAAGTGCTTCTATTATAGTATTAGTATCTAACTATAATAACTTATATAAGCTATAAGTTAAGCGTTATAAACTTATAGACTATATCGCCGCCTTTTTTAGTCTACCTAATAAGGCACTTAAATACCTCTAGTCCTTAAGCCTATAAAGCTATAGTCTAATAAACGCTACTATCTCTCCTATAATTAGAGTAGCCCCTATTATATAATATCTTTACTTAGATAACTATAATATTACTAACACTACTCTCCCCGCTATTTCTAGGCTTAAGAACCTAATTAAGCTATATATCTCTAGTAATACTAGTATTACTATAGCGGAATTAGTGGTTATAGCCTATAGTACTAATATTCGTATAATTTATTTTAATACTTTCTTATATATAGTAGAAGAGTTATAGGGGCGACGCTTACGGTATCGCTGAATTAGTTATTTTCACTATTTTAAATAATAAAGGCGCCTTTAGAATAATAATTAGCTATATACGGAAGAATATAGTAGGGAACTCGGCGCAGCTATCCGATTAAGGTGTAAGTGACTTCACAGGGGATAGCGAAGTAAGTAAATACATATATAAGAAATAGCCACTTAAGCTAAACCCAGATATTAATATACACCTCTATCTACTTCTTTCCTTAAAAAAAGTAGTAGCTCCCCGCTATCTTCCTTCGCTCTCTAGTTCCTATCCCTCACTTAGTCGCGAATAGATAAGTCCCCCTATCCGCGGCTTCTACTAGTATTACTATAATTACTTCCTCTCTTATAGCTATTTAAACTAGGTATAGCTAAATAACACACTATACTTAGCCTGCCTTATAAGTGTTATATCCCCTAGCTCTTATACCACACTAACTAAGCTTCTTATTAAAAAAGGCTATTAGTTATAATAAAGAGTATTTCCTATTATTAGCTTAGTTAGCGTCTATAAAGATAACTCGTAGGCTATAACGTACTAGATAACTAATAGATATAAATAGCTTAATATCCCTATAGCTAGCTAGCTCCTCTTTTACTAAAAATCTAGTAATATACTTAATAGTTAATAACTAGATAAAAGGAATAGTAGAATAAAGTATCTTTTACCCGCACACTATAGAACTTATCTAGGTAAATCCTTATATATTTAAAGTAGTTCTTTTACTTAAGTAAGTACTTAAGAAAGATATTTCCGTCTACTTTTACTAGTAGATGCTAAAATCTTAATATAGGCTAGCCTAGAAGAATAGGAATAGAACTACTATAACTTTAGAATTAAGGATAGTTCGCTACTAAGGAATAACTATTAATAAAAGAAAGATAAAACGGATACTAAGCGACAGCACACGAGAATATAACTAGAGCCGCTATTAAGAGTTATTACATAGTAAGCTGTGAGAGGAGGGTTTAGTGGCTTTACTAGAGTTGCTAGGCGGATTAGCATATTAACTACATATATAAGAGGTAGTAAGTACCCTCTCCTAGATAATACATAATAATAATTTAGTTCGGATATTATATATTCATCAAATAGTATATAACTAGGTGGTAGTTAATGTCTAATACTATGGGATATATAAAATTGCCAGAGGTTATAACCCCTCCTTATACGCGGTAGATTATCCTAGCGGTGTTTATAGAAGCCGGCGGCCTTAATATACTATCCCTAGTAGACGAGACACTACACTATTTAATACACAGGGATTAATATCTACTAGTTATTATGGAGTTTTACTACTTAATTAGCTCACTTCCCTTGGAGAATAGTAAGATATGGGTAGGCTTACTATATATAAGCTAAGAGGTTTTAAAGGCTATTTGCGATATAAAATAGCGGGAGTAGCGCAGAGTAGACGAAAGAAATTTAGGCGGAGTTTTAGTAGTTATACTAATATATTCTCTTACTATATACTAATCTTATATAGAATAATTTATATAGCGCTATTAAAGGAATAGCTTAGTGCTATTAGGTTCAGGTGATAACTTAGGACTCGCCCGCTAATACTTAAGGGGGACGCTCTAAGATCTCCTCTCTTTAATATATAGATTAGAAGAAGTCCCTTAAGCTATACTAGATAATTTCTCTTTAATCTACTACTCTCCTCGCACTAAAGATGCTAGTCTAACCTCGTCGCTATTCGCTGCTTGGCAATCTAAGGGACGGCTATTCTGACTCTCACTATATAGACGTCATAGCTTAAGTGGAAGAGAAAGCTTTCTTTTTATAAAAAGCCTTATAGCTTAGCGCGATGAACTCTCTACGTTTTAAGGGGATAAAGTAGCGTAAGGATAAATTATGCGAAAGAATCACTAATAGTCTAAGCGCCACAATCACTAGACTAGAAAGAAAAGAACCGGAATAGGCTACTAAAATTATGTTAATTAAAGAAGCGAATTAAAAGCTAAGCCAGCAGCTCCTTTAAGGGTCCGCTAGACAGGTCCTCCTGAATAGGAGCTTTTTCTATAGTGCGAACTATCCTTCCACCCCCTGGCCTATCGATGCCCCGGACCTTATAATATAGAGTCACTAAGTAACTTAGCCGCTGCGTAAGTTAAAACGTGCAAGTACTAAGCGTAACTAATAACTTAAGAAATACTATAGTACCCGGTTAGATATTATTAGAAGTGTATTACCTCTATTATTACTGCTTATTAAATAGTAGGATAGGTTCTATGTGAATTTTAAAATATGAGTTTAGTCTAAGGAGAGGCAGTAGGTTCAACGCCTTAGCAATAGACCCTTTTCGTGCATAATGTGCCTACTAGTACCAACCTAGATAGCCTTAATTAATTATAAATATTCTGATAACCACGTTCCCTCGCTACTACGGCCGCTTAATGTCTGGTAGCGTGTGTGTAAGATGTGGGGTGGAGAAGCGCCTTAGTGAAAAACAGTGTGGCGTAGAGACACCAGGCGCATAAGGCGTGTCGCCTATTAATTAAAAGCACTTTCACCTTATTAGGGCCTTAAACGAATAGTTTTAAATAGTATTCTATAGCTAAATCACTTAATTAAGCCTCCGTTAAAATGAAAGTAATCGCCTATTTCTACTAGCCCTATATCCCGCTTCTCAGAATATATTAGGCTAGTCTGCCTATATCCGGTGGCCGCCTAATCGGGGTCCTATTATTCTATTAAGGCTCACTCTTATAACGCGTAACCCTACTTAGGAGGGAGTGTATAAACTTATAAAGTCGCTATACTCCTTAAGCTTAGCTTCCTCTACTTCTCTCTCACTATCTACTATCATAACACTAACCCGCGAGCGCCCTCGCCCTAGTAGAGCACACGTGACCTATCGCGCTACTTATCTTCATTCCCTAAAGTCCTACGCTACCACGAACACTACCAGACGCCTTAAAATAACGCTAACCGAGGAATAGCATAAGGTCATCGCGGATTATCTACTTAATAACTCACTTTCCCGTTTTTCAGATAAGTTATATTATTTAGATAGATCTAAAGACACCTAGCGTAGTAATATCGCCACTATCCTATCTATTTTAGTTAGATCTTCTATAGTATTTAACCTCTATTTATTAGATAGAAATAGTAATATAGCAGCTAGGCTAATTCCTATACCGCAAAAAGTCCGAGGAGGCTTACTTAAGTATAATTATTTCCGCCCACTTGCCGACGCCGTCGCCTTTAACTCTCCTAATAACGATATCTAGACCGCGGTTATTAATCTTATTAACACTATTAACCCGTTAACACCTCCGCTAATAAGCATTATTCCCACCAGCTGTGGAACACTAGTTAAATTAAGCTCTAGCTAGCTCGAAGATAGCGAAACGCGCAATATCGTTAAGCACGAGTTATTCTACAAAATAAAAGACTACACCTATAGGGGAGTGCCTAGGTTCTTTAAAAAGCACTTTAATATAGTAAACTAGACTAAGGCTTAGGTAAAAATGCTTAAGCTAATCCTCGTAAATCACGACAGAATAAAATAGAAGGACTTCCTAGCTAACCCTTAGGAACTAGCTATGTGGAAGTGGCTGTAGGGGCTGGAGGAGATAGCCTTAGCCGGGGCGTAATATATTCTATATACTAATAAAAGCGTGACTAAGTTTAAAGCACATAAGGGCTAGATAGACATCTTCTTCTAGAAGCTAAAATAGATAGAAGGCCGATTTAAGTATAAACATGTCCTAGTCACTAGGGAGTATAAATAGTCTTTTACCACAACGGACTTTAAAGTATATATATTATAACTAATATAATATATTTAAAGTATCTTTACCGACTAACTAATGTGTAGGTTTATGTACGCGTTTACCATTAGGGCTACGATAATAGAGCTATAGATCTATAATTACTCTAGCGCCTATAGCTTAGGCGAGTTTAATATTTATTATAAGCTAGGGAAGCTAGCGCGTGCTCTTATTATATATACTACTATAGATAACACTACGATAGGTTTAAATATATCTATTAAGTAAAAAAATAGCTATCACTATATTATAGTTAAAGATAGTAATAGTAATAATAAACGTGTAGAACTAAACAGGCTACTTATCTAGTAATAGGCTATAGTATATAGGGGAATAACCTATTTTTTAATAAGGTAGGGCGTAGCTAAGTTTTCCTAGCGTTTAGATAAGCGTTAATCGTCTAAAGTTAGGCTTCTAAAGCTAGTATAGGAGAGGGGTGTGGAAGGCGTTACTATACTAGTAGGGTATTAGGAGATTACTAGCATTACTGCCCTGCGAGCGGGCCTAGACTTTTCCAGCGGCACACGGTATGCCTTTCAAGCGATAGCCCACGACCGCACAGGCGGGTATAATCGCCCGCCGGGCTCGGAGAGTAGCGGCTCCGGCCGAAAACGCAAGCCCTTAGACAATAATTATAATAATCCTCATCACACGTCGCGGCGATCTAACAGTTAAAAGTCTACACTAAGGCAAGCGTACGATTAATTGACTAAAGTAAATAATAAAGTGAGCGGCGAAGCAAAGTCAAGCATAAACACCCTAAACTAAGAGGACCCGTATAAGAACCGCATTTTATCCTACCTTATCATTTTCCCTACGGGACATGTCCTCAGCAACTTCAGCACTATCTAAGAGCTACTCGAAGCACTCCATAACGCTATTAGAGCGCATTAATCCCTATACCTAAAGGGTAAGATACTATATCGCGATATTTCGTTAAATAATATCATTATACTAAGTCCTAAGAAGGTCGATGGTTTTAGGGGAATACTTATTAACCTTAATCTTACTAAGGAACGAGATAGCGGTCTTAGCGGTGCACGCTATTAGATAGGTATAATGCAGTTTATAGCGATCGAGGTGCTCCGCGGCGTTAACTACACCTATTACTATAACCTAGAATCTTTTTTCTACGTTCTCTTATAGATATACGCACACTATATATAGGATAGAATAAAATGTTTCCGTAAAAAAGGCAAAGTAGCGCTAGAAGAAAGCCTTTTACGCAAATAGGAGATCAGAAGCTTTAAGGATATTGCTAATGCTAAGGAAGGCTATATAACAGTAAACGGCCTCAAGCGTATTATGAATAAGTTCCTAGAGTCATTTAGCATAATTAAACTATTATACTTATACATTAGGAAGCTTCTCTTCCCACTTAATAAGGATAAGAGGATGATAATTAGAATACCTATAGGAGACCTGGATCGCCTTTATAACCCTATTATTACCGCGTTTAGAGAAGTTATTAATTAATACTAGTCGGTTTAACATTTAGTGTTTAGAGGTATATAATTCGGCGTACTTCTGAAACCCCTTTAACTAGCAGACACAAGGCTAGATAGCTAGATATTTAGCATAGCTGTGTTTTCTCTAGGATCTCGGCTAGTTAGGTATAGACTAGTATATATTTGTTATAAATACTATAAACCGTTAGTATAATAATACTCTTAAAGCGTGATAACCTACGCAGGTTATAGCTACTTTAAAATATTATTACGTGTATTTAGCAAAGTTAAAACTAGTAAGTCGGTAGTAGGGCAGCGATTAGTTATAGAAAGAGTCTTGATTATATTAACTCGCTAGTGGCCTATATTAACGAACGACAGAATAGACTCCAAGTGCTAGCGTATTATAACATGTCCGCCGCTACTATGTGAAGGCTTAGAGTAGATTATAAGGGGGATTTTTAAGGGCCTATAACGGAGTTACTAGATAAGTAAAAATATCCACACTATATATATAAGAGGTAGCACCTTGCCCTAGACTATTTATAATAATGATTTAATTTACTAACTATACCTTAACTTCGTGGTAAAGCCGGGGTTTTTTTTCCATCAACAGTTAGCTTAAGTCTTAGTAAAAGATTCTTTAGACTTATTATGCCATACATCTAGAGTAGTAAGCACTATTAATAAAGCAGAGAGGATATTAATAAAAAGGTACCTAAACCCTTATTTTACTACTATAATAACTAAGAATAATAGTAGTAAATACTCCTTAATATTTACTATATAGATAGTGAAACTACGATAGATATTCTTAAGAATTATTATATAGAACTATTAGAGTTAATCTAAAGCCTAGTATTATATGCAGAACTTATAGGTGAGTTAGCGGATAATAAGTCAGCGGATGTTACGTCTATAGAGTCACTGGTCTGACTAAGCAGGTGTGTGCCACACACACACACCCGTATATAGCTATAAGTAGCTAGAATCTAGCTAGTACTAGCTAGTAAGAATTAAGCCTTTTACACACCACACATCTAACCTCTTCGAGTCTAATAAGTGGTAGTAATTACTAATAACGAGCGTGTGGCCGCCAGGACCGGACCGTCAATCTAGTCCCTGGGTTACGCCCACGTTACCGTCAAGGACTAATTCTGACCACTAAACCAGGAGTATTATTAGGGGCACCGTTAGTACTAACTAAGTATAAGTACTACCCCTAAGCCCACTAAGTTAACTAAACTATTAGCACGATCGTGACCTGCAGTGACCGTATAATACTAATACTAACTAACTAGTTAATAGCTATACCTTTTACTAGGCTACACGGCAATTCCACCTACTAGCTCGCTATAAGCCGTGATCTTCTAGCTAGTACTAGCTATAACCTTCCTTACCTTCTTCTTATATCTTTCTACCTTTCTTATACCTAATTCTAGTTATAGGCTTATCACGGAGCCTTAATTAGCTATAGCAGCATAAGTACCTTCAGGTATAGTAGCTATATTAGTAAGATTAGAAGCGCCATATATGTGGTCTTTATAGGGAGACCTTTTTATTACAGAATTAGTTATTTTAACACCTTTAAGTACTCTATTATACTACTAGGCGTAAGCCACAGGTAGCCCACTAGTTAATTCCTATAGCTAGCTTATTAATAACGCTAGTAGCTAGCTATAAGAAGCCTACCTATAGCTCGTTAATCCCTACGCCGCTATATCTAAATCTATTAATCACTATATAAAGCCCTAACTAGCTATTAGACTATATTAATTAACTTAAATATACACTTTAGTTAAGGGACTAGATAATATAGTACTAGAAGGGTTAATTCTACACCCTAGAAGGTGACTATTACGACCTTAAGGGCCGTAACTAAGACTAAGGGCTATAGATCCGCGACCTTCGTCGCTAGGCCTAGGGGCTGCTGCTAGTAAAGCGCCGTACTAAGCTAAGACCACTGTTAGTACGAACCTTACACCTGCTAGTAGCTAGCCGGCCAGCTAGCTAGTCGATCTCTACGCCTAGCTAGTTAATCTCTACGCCTAGCTAGTTAATTCCTACGCCTAGTTAGATAATTAATATACTTAACGCAATCTCTACGCTAGCTAGCCAGCTAGCTAGCTAGCTAGCTAGCCGGTTAATTCCTACGCCCTGCTAGTTAATTCCCATAGCTAGCTAGATAATTGATATACTCGAATAGTCACTACTGACTGCTAGGCGGCGAGTTATAATGGAACCAGAAGAGCGGATAGAGGAGTATTATTAGTAAATCGAACAGCTAATACATGACTGCCTAGGGATATACTGGTAATAGGGATATACTGGTAATAGGGATGTTACCTTCTTCTCCTTAGTTAGGGGGCACTTATTACGTCTATAGAGTCACTGGTCTGACTAAGCAGGTGTGTGCTACACACACACACCCGTATATAGCTATAAGTAGCTAGAATCTAGCTAGTACTAGCTAGTAAGAATTAAGCCTTTTACACACCACACATCTGACCTCTTCGAGTCTAATAGCGGATGATGAACTTAGAAATATAACGAGACTATTACGCGATATTTAATACTACGCCCTATTATTAATTTCTAAACTATTCCACTATAAATTCCTTAGTATCTATATAGATGGAGCTACCCGTGTGATGATTAATAGGGTTACTCCTAAGTTTAACTTTTCTAAGTCTTAAGATCTTATTATAAAGTTAACATGACTAGAAGTATAGGTAAATAGATAGGATAAAGAAGAATAGTAGTAGTTAATATCTTTTAGTTTAGATTTACCTTAGTCTTTTATTTCTTTAAAGTATATAAAAATAGTTATACTACTTTATAGGTACTAGTCCTTCTATAGTAACTCATAGACTTTCGTTTTACTAATCATTTATAGTAAACATATTCAGGTGAACCACCCCCCCCCCTAAATAAAAAGCTTACGCCGTGTTTAATTAGAAGGCCAATAGTATATTAAAAAAGCGGAAGATCTCCTGCGATATAACGAATAGGATATGCGAATTTCTTCTAGCTATAAGCTCTACAGATACAGAAGGGCGTGCTATTAAGCCAAGGGCAAGAGGCAAAGGCAAGCCAGCCCCCTCTAAGTAGCAATAGATAACACTATAAAACTATAGACTCTTAACAGGTAATCTATTTATACTATATATATGCCATCTTCCCGTACTATTAATAATATACTTTACTTAATATAACTATAGTTTTATTTATTCTTTATACTTAATTTATAGCTCTTTATATTAAGTAAGTTATAACGTGGAGTTAGTTATATATATTATTAACCTGTTTAGATAATATACTCTTCAGAATTAGTTTAATATTACTATAGCTGATGTGGGAGGCGGAGTTAACCTATATAGCGCGGAGAAGGGTAGTGTTTTATCGCCTTTTAACGACATAAGACTTACGCAGTTCTTTTAGGCACACTAATTACAAAGGAGATAGTCTAAAACTATTATAACTATTTATATAATAAGAAGGATAAGGTCTAAGAAGCTTAATAATATTAAGACTATATTTCTTACTAGTCATGGGGATGACGAGAAGGCTCTTATTTATGGTCTAGGTCCTTATAATGCGGGATAGATACTTCTAAGGTTAAATTAGAAATACTATAGACTAATAGTATTATAAATCGTGGTATAGATGCTATTACTTTTATTAGCTACTTTAAAGTACTATAGCGTATATTTATAAAGTGAAGAGTTTTAAAAGTCTTTAGACTATAAGGTAAGTACTATTAGCGCTATAATAGAATAGTAAATAATAAGTTAAGTCATATGAAGTTTATAACCTTCTCGCGGAGGTGGGAAAAACTCTTCGCGATCTACTCCTATTATATAATATACAGCTTTATAGCCGCGCAGATGCCTACGCGCTATACGCCAACGGACCTAGGTCCTATAGTAGACGATAAGAAGACTAAAATAGACTATATTACTAACCTATTTAAGTCTATAAATAAGAAGATATCTTTATTAGGAGAGAACTTATTTAAGCATAGTTATACGTGTATTCGACCCTAGAAGGAGAATAGGAGGTGTTTACTTATTATAAAGGGCGTTTCTCTAAATAGGGACTTTCTACGGAGTATAGAGAAAGTGGAAGCAATAGTGTGGAAATATAGCAACTAGTAGTATTCAATATAATAGCTATATAGGTACCTAAATTAAATTTTCCTAACATATACTCGGGCACCTTCTCTTGCCTAATAAGAAAAACCCCTTTTAAACGGCTATAACCTCTATTATAAGCCGCTAACCTCGTCTCTCAGAGGAGGTCTGCCATCATTAACTATTAGTAGGTTAGTCTAAAAGGCTATTTTAACACTATACCGTGGCTATTTTTACCTATCCTCCGTACTAGGCTCATTCTATTCTAATAGCTCAATAGAAGCTTTACGCTTATTCGGTGGCATATTCCCTACTACGATTCTGCCTCGCGGCCTATCCCGTTCTCCTTCCGTAGTTAGTTTACTAGCTTTATTCGTTTCTATATCTATATTAGCGTCCACTTAAAGTTCCCTATCATCAGAGTCTTCTACTAAGTCAGGTATCTCATTATTAAATTACTACCTTAATAATTTAGGGTTCATTTACCCAGCAACTAATAGTTTCGTTAGTATATACTTAAAGCTTTTCTACTAATAGTAGGCCTACCTATCTTAGCTAGCTCTCTCGTTTTAATTGGCGGGTTGGCATACGGGGTTGGACTCGTGGAGGTGTTATTTAAGGCGGTTTTATCGTCTGAGGAGATGTTAATAACCTCGCTGTTAAAAATCTTTTAACCTGGTATTATGTCCCCAGACAATAGCGCGCTTTTATATGACTTAGTAACCGGCATCACAAGAAAAGATACCTTTAGTTACACGGAAATATAAGGAGTAATATCAGCCAAGGGTCTAATAGTTATAGGCAACCACCACCCTTTTATAATTTCACTACCTCTACCTCTATTATAAGAGCTCTATAGTATATAAAAGAAATACCTATAGTAGTTACATAATATCTTATCACGCCCCGTATACGGCATTGTTTTTAATATCTAGCACGCGAGTACGAATGTAAGCGCGAGTAGCTTTAATACTATACGACCCGAGCGAGAATCCTTATAGCGAGGTGTAGTGAGGTATTTTTGCTATTAGCCAAATAGGAAAAGGTGTGGAAGAGGCAGACTAAGGTAGATAAGAAAATAGCTTTAGAAATGCTAACTATTCGACTATATTTTTACGCGCCGTGTAATAATTACGAGAAACATCTTCTATGTCCTGTTTAGCATTCGCGGTTACTCTTGCTAGTATTCCACGAGCCCCTATAGCCCGTTAACACTCACGGCTGCCGTCCTCACTAGACATTCGCACATGCCTTTAATAGGTTCGCGCATTATGACCAGGCTGGCTGCACACACATCGTCGACCTTTGGTCTCATCCCTTGATTTTCGACCTCTCGTCTTGCTCTTGACTATTTTATACGGTCGTCACCGTCGCCGTCGCTGCTGCTGTCGCTGCTGTCGTCCCTGTCGCCACTAACAGCGGTCGTGCCGTCTAGAGGCTAAGTCGTTCCCGATGACATCCTGAATTTTTTCTTCTACACCTTAGTCACTGAATTATTATGTAACACTACTTCGCAATTAAGTTAGTAATAGTCTATAGGAGAAAGGCGAGATAGAAAGTCACCTAGGTTAATTATTATTCTATTACTTTAATCTTATATAATACCGCACTTAGAGTGCTTCCTTTAACTATTCCTTAAATTTAGCGTAAAAGTGCGAATAGATCTTAGCCTAATATAGCCCTTCTTTTTCCTTCTATCTAGTAAGCTATTAGTCTTCTAATACTATAAACCTCCTTCTTCTATTATTCTTTATAATAGGCTTAGCTTAACCTTACTACTTAGACTATTTATAAGGTTTATAAGCTACCTGCCTATATTTTATATAGAGATCCTAGTTAAACTAGAATAGGAATGTGGCCTTACTATTTATAATTATTCGTTTTAGCACTATATCCTATAAGATCTATTTATTAAACGCTATATCCGCGGGCTCTACTATAGTATATATATCCTCTTACACTATAGAAACCGGCTCTAATACCTAGTCTAACCCCGCTAATTTATAAGGAACGCTTTATTAATATTGTGATTTAAGTTTACTAGACTATGTTTAGAGTTTATAGCGCTTATAGGATGCCTATTCTTCGTCACTAGATAGGCTATCACTCTTATCTTTTAATTCGCCACTTAGTAATAGGCAGTATTCTATATCATCTACTACCCCACATAGGCTTTCCGCTTTAGACTACTTAGTACTATAGTCTATAAATAACTCCTATAACCTCTTATTTAGTAACTAAGCCGTGGCTATCCTTATAAGTAGTTCCTCGTCATATATATACTCTTATTCGTGTGGATTATTAGCGGCCTTCTCTAGTAGGTTTATCCTAGTGCGGATTTAATTATTAATCTCGTCCTCGCCATTACTAAGAGCTAATATAGAAGTATAGCTTATTTATATAAAAGCAGCGTCCTAGACTTATAATTTAGGCGATAGACTATTTAGGCACGGGGACATAGGCATTAAGGCTATAGGACTCTAAATTTAAGAGATTAATAATAAAACTCTTATTAGGTAGTCCACTAGCTTAGCTAGCGAAAATGCGGCACTCTAATATATTTAGCTATAGTTAAGTAGTATAGAAGAAAGCGGTCTATAGGATAGTTCACGCATATCCCTAGAATTTAACGTTTACTTACTATCACTAACTATAATTTAATACGTTAGCGGTACTCGCCCTTGATCAGCGATTATATACACGCCACGAGATAACTTACTAGTACTACATATTTCCTTAGTTTCTTTAAGAGACCGCACTATAGTTCGCACCGAGGGTAGCGTTTTATTATATAACTTTTCACATAACGTATTAGTGTTACTAAGAGCTATATTAGAAATATCTAATAAGTTATCTTTAATTAATACTAGCTTTTATAATAGACTAGGCGATTTCCTAAGTGTTATATAAACTCTAGTATAATCATACTCTAGAGGTAAGGGCAGCTGCTATATCTATAATACTAATATATAGGAATATAGCTAACCGTTAGCACACCACGGTATCTCTAATAAAGAGGGCTTTTTAACGCCTTAATCATCTACTAATACAGAATAACTATAGGCATATAGAGAATTAGTATCCTAAGGCGAAGATTTATAAGATAAGCTACTAGTCTATAATCTACTAGTTATTAAAGTTAGTGTAGGGGTATATAGTTAAGGTGTTAATATAGAAACACTAATATAACGTTTAGCACCTAGGTTAATAGTCAGCCTATAGCTCTTATGGAGTTATTTATAATCAGGAGGCTTAGTGTTAGCCACTTAGTTACTTACTTTATATATATCCTTATATTATAATAATTACTTAAAGCTATTATCTAATATACTATATAGTTAGTAATAGGCTAATTAGCCACGTATTATAGGCCACTTACTTATACTACCCACTTTTCTAGCGTCTTCTAGAGACTATATAATAGCCTAGATTAGTAGTATAGTTTTATTAAATAATTTATAAGACGCGTTATTAATATCTAAAGCTATATTATTAGAAATATAAATAGTGTTATCTCTACTTAATAACAGCCTTAGCGACAAGTTAGGCGATTCTTTTAGTATAATAATTATACTATGACTTTTATCTAGCGGTAATGGCAAGGGCTTTAGCCGTGGTAGAGGTAGGCGAAGATATAATTAACCTTTAATATACTATAGCCTTAATAGCGGTCGTGGTGCCTAAAAGGTCTAATAATTAAGATTAGATTAAGAGGCTATGTTTAGTAATATAGTAGGCGTAGAAACGTTACTCTATACTACTATTATTTACGCTATAAAGAGACGTTAATATTATAGGCGAGGAGAGGGAGGGAGAAGTAGCGTATAAACTAATAAGCCTAATATAAAGACTTCTATATAAGGTAAACCTTTTATAGCTTAGTAGATAGTAGTCTAACGCCACTTACTGTCTATCCCCTTTTTAGTAGAGAGGCTATCTAGATAAAGAGAATACTTTTATTTATCTCCTATGCTAATTTTTTACTAGAAGTAGGGTAGTCGCGTTATAAGATTAAGTTACTTAGACACTCTTAGGCTAGCTATAGTATTTTATAGTTTAATATAGGATTAGATAGCTAATATATACTACCTAATTATATTTTATACCCCTTAAATTACTAATATTAAATATATAAGTTATTATATTTATTATCTAGTTATAACTATACTACTATATTATTAGTATTATCTTATACCTATCTAAATATAACACCTGCTATAAATTACTTAGGCTTAGTAATATATAGGGCCTATACTTTTACGTGGCCGCGTTTTAATTAGGTAGTTAATTATAAGGGAAGGTACTCTATTAGGCTAGAGGTAGTGGATAATAAGGGTAATACTCTAAAGCTAAGATAAGTCTAGGTTAAGACTAAATTAGCTATATATTTTACTATAATATATATTATATAGGTTAAGCTTAGTAGATTCCTATAGTTATAGATATAATATATAAGATAGGCTATATTAGAGGCCTCTAAGCCTTCTAAACACTCTTAATCCTTTATAGCTATTATTAAGCTCACGTCTTACTAGTGAGGGCTAGTATCTAATTACGAGGGCGGGATAGGGTTCTATTAACTTAAAATAGAGACTACCTAGGGCAATCTGCCTCTAGGAAGCACTAGTAAAGTAATACTATAAATTTAGGCTAGAAAATAGCGCTAGAGGGTTATAATAGCTACTTATAGATAGTAAGTATGTTTTATAGGGCGGAGGATACTATAGGCTTAAGTTAAAATTAAGGGGGGGAAGTGTAGCGTGCGCGGATTCTGCCGTTGCGTCGCTAAGTTATAGGGCATAATTAAAGACGTAAGCGCCGTAAAGGAGGCTATAAGGGGGGTGGGAAGAAGGAAAAAGTTAAGGGAAGAGGGTAAGCCGGCGACGCGGGTAGGAGGGAGTACTTTATAGCTAGCGCGCAAAGCGGCGACGCGCTAGCAGGGGCTTAGTAGGTGCCACCAAACCCGGAGGGGAAGGCCGCGACACTGAGATAATATATATATAAAAAAAAGTTATAATATTCTAAAGTTATAGAAAAAAAAAAGTTATAGACTTATAGTAGATTATAGTAAGTACCTTTTTTTTTTAAAAAAAA
>JAAHCF010000689.1:0-19876 GCA_038367545.1 Beauveria asiatica | reverse complement strand
AAAAAAAAAAAAAAAAAAAAAAAAAAAAAAAAAAAAAAAAAAAAAATGTCCAAAGCGTAAAAAAAAAAGTACTTTTTTTTTTTTTTTTTTTTTTTTTATAGTTCATGCTCTATTTTTTCGTCTTGTTTCTTGTTGTAGCCGCCGTGTCCAACGGATTCACCTGTTTTACATCTTCACCCAACGATCCACCAACCAGAGTTGTGTGGGGCCACCCCCCAGAAAAAAGAAAAAATCTCCGGGCGGCTACTGTGGCGTCGCAGATTGGCCGCCGTCTTGCCCAATCGCTACGCCTCCACCCTGTCGCAGGTTTGTCGATTGCGAGGGCGCGTAATCCGTAGTGTAGGACAGATTGATTTGAACAACGATGAAGGAAAAGGAAAGAATTAGTTGGCAAAGAATTTCAGTGGGTCATTAATTCCAAAAATGGGAGGATTTTCCTGTTTTTACTATTCTTCATTGGCTGTGCGTGCATGTTTCTACAAACCCCTGGCATCTAAATATCTCGCTGCCCACCAACATGAACGAAACGAAACGAATACTAGGTAGCCATTGCATCTGCACCAGTCCTGTACTCTCACCTTGTAACCACAGCAGTCTGGAGCAAGTCTACGACTGTGCCTGTCGTCCTGCCATTCTTTCTTTTTTCTTTTTTTTGAATTCTTTTTTTTTTTTTTCTTTTTTCGTTTCTCTCCGGGTGCCACGTCGGTCTACGTACACGACATCTCGTAGAGTCACCTGCTAACAAGCGGTGGTGATGCCCTTATTCAGCATTTAGCATGCATAATCTTATACAAAATCTAATTTACAAATATTCCCATCCAGTCTAATAATACACTTCTTCCAAGACGAAATCAGAGCGTGCACTCCAAACACCTGGCGCCATGTAACCGTCGACCCTGCACGCCCCATCCGCCGCGGCCCAGCCTCTGAATGTGCATGCATCTCAATCCAAGACTTTGCCTGAAACGACAATGTGCCCTTTCCATCTTGCCCGCCTCGTCCAAAGCTGAGCGCCTAGCTATCCTCCCAACCAGTCACCGTCATCAAACCCCATCCCCAAACATTGTCTTGCCCTGTGACCCCCTCTTCGACGCCCGCACTCGCGACAAGACGCTCTGTACCTGCCTGATCGAATCATGCCGACCCATCTGCATGTAGCCCTGAACCGTCCTCGCATCCGGCCACGTCCACGGCAGCCCAGATGCCGCCACCGCATCCTGCATTTCCTCCGCGACCCTCGCGCCCCCCAGCATCTGCTCCCCGAGCAGCCGGAACACACAGAGCACTTCGGAAAAATCGGCAGACGCTGGCAGCTCGTCCAGCGCCACCAGATCCTGCACCAGCTCCGGCTGGCCCCATTCGCGTATCAGGAATAAGAGCAGCTTCCTCATCTCTTCATACTCGCCCGCGTAGCCCAGAGTCGTCATGTATTCCAACGCGTGCTCGCTCCGAACAACGTCATTTCGAGAGAGCATGCGATCCAGTGGTGAAATGTAATTGTCCCGCGCCGCCATCTGGTAGGACCGCTCTCTCCTTTCAAACCTGCCAAACACGTCTTTGATGTACTCAATAAAAAACTTGAATGTTCCCGGCATAGGAGATGCCTGTTGATCATGCGATTTTGCCGACGTTGTGCTGTTGCCTGTGTAAACAGTCGCATCGTAAAGGTCTCGTACAGATAGCTTTGACCAAGACGTCGATGCCGACCCCCCATTCCGTTGCACGTCGTCCATCAAGGCACGCAAGTCGTAGCGTATCAGTTTCCGTAGACTTCTATTCAGTTCCGCAAAATTGGCCAATGTCAGCCCGTGGCCGCGGTCGATCCGTTTCGCAATGGCCATGATTAGCTCAACTTGGTCCGACTGCGACATTTGCAATGCCGAGTGATGTCTCGACGCGCCCTTCAGGATCGACCCCCAAATCAGCGACGCCCACCGTGTGCGCTTGTCGCCAAGACGGGCCTCTGTGAGGGCAATAGCTCGCTGCAGATTTTCCCACCCAGACAAGTCATCCCGCCTTGCCAGCATACTGATGTAGGCGGAAAAGAGCCCCATGCCGACCCGGCGTAGTGCAGATCGGTCAATCTCGGGAGCCATTAGGCTGGCAATATCCGGGTCCAACTCAGCAGCGAGTTCAAGATACCGATGCGCCGTGCCCAGATCCGGCGCGTTGGCCACCAGAATAAAGAGGCAGTGCCCGCTGGGTATAATATCGGCCTGGCGCATCTGGTTGTAAAGCTCTTCCACGCTCGGCGGCTGAGACTTTGCCCATTCAATGTCTGCAAGGTTGGCAGCACGGTATGCAGGAAAGTTTTGCGCCTTGTCTCCCGGAAGCAGCTTGCTGGTCGGCTCGACTTCTCTGAGCGTGAGCTTCTCAAACATGGCCGCGTATTCATTCACGCCGGGTGCAGCGCTCTTGCTCGGAGCATCGTTGAATCGACCCCACGCCTCGTACGCGTCTCGCGTTGCGCGAATAGACGCCTCCCACGTGCTAATACTTCGATGGCTTCCTGCGAGCGTGCGCTGCTGGATCGTCGGCGTCCCATTAGGTGCCATGCCTGTTAAAATATCCAAGCTGTCATCGACCTCGGATTTGGCGAAACCGGCCTCTTGCATAAGCATACCGGCCTCGACGGTGCGGCTCCAATTGGCCTCGGGATCCGTTATTTCGTCCATGCCATCCCCCGGCGTCAGATATGGTGGCCACGAGGGAGCATGCAGCAGAGCGCTGTGCTTTTCGGCTTCGTTCTTTGGCATACCTGCCAGAGTGTTCCGGATTGCACGAAAGCCCTCGCCATTGACTTGCAGCGGCCGCTCAAACGTTTCCGACATGGTTAGCAGTATGCGCTGACATTCCCAAAAGTAGGCGTTGGCTACGAGTGATTGCTTCGGCAACAAACTTGCCTCGGGCTGGAATATCTGAAGCATCTTGTTGAAAAGTCGGCAACAACGCACATACGTCTTTTCTGAGTTTCCCGACTTGACATCCTCCGTTATGTGAGAAGAAACCGCTTCAGCAAGGTCGACCAACAGTCTAGGCTCTGAGCGAGCCAAGTGTTTCACAAGTAGTGACGTAATCTTGAAATAGTAAGAGGACCGCACATAGGGACATGGACCCGGCTTGTTTAAGGAAAGCGTTCCCTTCAGTTTGTAAAGCTCGATGACATCTCGAAGTATGGACGTGTCGCGCAGTGCCGAAGTCGGACGCAAAATAAACACCAGCACGTGGATTGGAACCTGATCACCGTATTCCACCAGCCGCTGACAACGTTCGTCGTCATCTTTTCCAGAAAGTATATGTGCGTATGATCTTATAGCATCTTTCCCCAGCTTGCGCCTGTTGGTAAGATGCTCGATCCTTTGCTCCATGGCCGTTTCGGACGGGAGCATCTCCAATAACTGGTCGCCTGCTGTAGTTCCTTTGGCGGTCCGTTTGTGCAATATCAACTGTGCCATGACTATCAGGAGAGACATATCCCGTGAACGGGCCACTGCAATTTCCCATGGCTCACAATTCTTCGGCCGCTCCAAGATGGCCGTCAGGAACTGCATATGGCTGTACTCCCGTCCATTTGGATGTTGTAGTATCGGTCGGGGCTTTTTGCAAGCGGCTGGATTTCGTTTATTTGATTTCTTCATAGGCAGATAATCCTGCTTTTCTTTGCTGCCATGTTCGCTCGACGTCGTCGCGTTCAGAGCGGGTGAGGCAGATGATGGCGAAGCCGCCCGCAGGAATTGCGCCCACCCAGTCGACTGATCTGCAGGTATCCTCGTGCCGTCATACAAACAATCCGAAGTCATAATGTGTCTTTCTAGAAGATATTCGATGCGTAATATGCGTGCGCGGCTCTGTTGCGCAACGTTAGCATGATGTGGTCACTCGAGAATTGCAAGAATCTCTTACCCTTCCACATTGCATCAGGCCGGGCGCAAGCGGCAGCCTTCCGCTGACCATCCATGCCGCCCTGCAAAACATTCCTCTTCATTTCGCCATGCAGAGTTCTTGCGTGCAACCTGTGATGTCCCCAATCTCGATATGTGCAAGACTCTATGTGCCCTAGCTGTACGAATCTTCAAGTTTCGGTCGAGGCATCTACGGTGCGCCAACTGGGAATTGAAAATAAAGTGGGACCAGTTTGGTCACCACCAGTTGCTCTGAGATCGCTACATGTATTGAAACCCAATTCTGGTCTTTATTTGACGAGTCAATCATTTGGAATTGATATTGAGCGGCATCCGGAGCTCAGTTTCCATTTACGTGAGAAGGCTAGAAACATGTAATACGGCAGGCTTCAGCAGAAACATGCAGCCACGGGGAATCAAATACTTCATCTCGTCTTCATCTCGTCTACGACTTTTCTTGAGGCTTAGCAGCAGCCTTTGATTCTTCCTCTTCCTTCTTTTCTTTTCGCTTTTGAACAACCTCCCAGTTGTACACGCGCGCCGTGGCGACCTCCATGGTCTGCGCGCGCAAACATAGTCAGGACATGATCCAGTTTCAAAGGGGGCAAAGTTTGGAGCATTGCTTACCGTGATTTGTTCGCGAATAAAGTCCAAGTCTTCTTCACAATTTGATAAGCTAGTCTTGGCCGCCTTGAGCTTTGACTCAAGCAACGACTGGGCTTCGTCAATGGGGTATGAAAGCATGACATTGGCCTGCCAAACGGTTAGCGTTGGTCCGTTGGGCTCCTCCAGTGTCTTTTTCTTCTTGCTTACTCCAAGCCAGATGTAAACTTCTTCTGTCGGTGGAATGTTTGCGCGCGCGTATAGTGTATCGTTGAGCTCAAATGTTGTCTCGATCGGTTCGCTCTCGTCCTGTGAGGGTCAGCAAATGCGCCTGCCATGAACGGTGCATTTGGAGTACCTTGCGCAGCTTCATAAACTGAACAGTATCTAGTGTTTTCTGAATATCTGGAATCTTGTCCTTCAGGCCAGTCATACGCCGTTGAAGGTTCATCTCCATAAACTGGTACTTGCTGGTCGCATTGTTAGCACCCGCGTTCTCCTGGGCCAAACTTGTCTTCGTCGATAGATCACGGTCGCCTGCGGTTGCTGCAGATGCAGTGCCGTTTCCACTTACGATATAAGCTCCTGAAAGCTCTGTAGTGTGCCTTCGACCTCGTCACGCGACGAGACATAATCTTCCACCTTGTCGACGAACGGCGCAGTGGGAATGCCGCGGGGGTTCGTTGTCGTCTCGCCCTTGCCGCTGCGTCAAAGCGTCAGTAATAAAGGCTCGCCAGTATATGCGCAGCAACCGATTCTTACCCAGCGGCAGGCTGCTTTCCTTTGCTTGCCATGGCTCCTGTTTGCTTGTACAAGACACAAGTTGGGAGCTTGGGAAGCGATTAGCACTGCATTTGCTGCAAAGTGGGCTGCTTGTCTGAGGGGCTGGTGGGGGGTGGCTTCAGTGCTTCACCAAGCTTCTGCAACACGGTTAACCTGATAGAAATGCTCAAAAATGAACGACAAGTGTTTCTCGTTGTGGATTTTGGGTTTTCAAAGTTTGTGGAATTGTTGCAGTTGTAGCTAAGATCTGATGTGGTACAGGCACGACAAACAGCCCGGTATCCTAACTCGTGTGACATATATTATACAGCACAACTCGAGCGACGACATTAGATTTGAAGTGTCTATTCTTGATGATAAGATGCTCTCTGGAGTGTGACGACGGAGCTCTGTTTGCGTAGATTCTAGCAATGGCGCAAAGTAAAGTAGTGTGGTGTTAGAGTTGGTTCGACTGAATTCGCAGGCTATTTCATTCTCATTTCTCACATATAAAACACAGCAAGATAGAAACTCGCTAGAGAAAAACGAAACCCCAATTGCAGGGTACAAACAGACGGCTGCACCACGGCTGGCCGTACTCTTCCACTACTCGTGTTGTAATGGCACACGGAACGCGACCCTGGAACGTCTTTACTTGACCTTGTCGACAGTCTGCGGAGCCGTAATGTCTGCACCTTCCGTGTTCTCATCCTCCTCCCAGTCGTCCGGCGCATTCTCATCCCAGTTGTCAACCTCCTCTTCCAGCGTCTGTGGCGCACTGTCCACAACGCCCGTCTCGTGGCCCTCGCCGAGCTCAAGGTCCTCCTCGTCTTCTCCCGGCACCGCATTGTACGTCTTCTTCTGGCGCCTGCGCTCCAGCATTCTCCGGTGGTACCACGAGCAGAGCCCGAGCCCGAGCAGGCTGCCGACGAGGTTGGCGACAATGTCGTAAATGTCAAACTCGCGATCGTTGGGCAGGAAGCTTTGCAAAAACTCGGACCCGACGCCGAGGATCAATGTGCATATTATGAATGTCATGTTTATCGTTCGGCGGCGGTTCGTGTCCACGACCCAGTAGAAAACAACGGTCAGGAGGAAAAAGGTGGAAAAGTGCAGCACCTTGTCGTTGACCAGATGGCCGAGCTGGAGCTTAGTGAGGCCAGCGTACGCTGCTAGCAGAAGAAGCAGCAGGAATCCACCTGCAAATAGCGATGAGTATCATGGGAATTGAGGTGCCGTCTGCCGAGCCCAGTCGCTAGCGAAACATACCTGCGAAGCTGAAACGAATGCGCATCGTGCCTTGACCTCTAAGACGCAGTCTGATTGTCTCTTTTATAATCTGAGATACCTCGGCAGTTCTCAAAGCAGCTACCGAGCGCGCGACGTGTGGCTGCCAGTCGATTGTCGAAGAAGGATTTCATTGCGATGACGAATGGCCTCGAGCTTGCGACGACCCGCTGGAGCTACCCGAAACCAAGGCTGCGAAGGGCGCCACATCACTAAAGTGGCACATGCGTATGTGGCTGGCAACTGGGCGATGAAGGCGACGCTACTCTAACCATTTTGACTGCTACATATTTGGAACGTGGAGGTTATAATAAATCACTCTCCATTGTCCTTCTTGTTCTTCTTGACGCTCTCAATTTCTCATTGATTTTTGTTTTCACTCTTTCTACTCGGCCTCGTTTTGTTGTCCCCTCCACGTTGTTTTGGCCACGATGTGGAGATTTTACATCACGCCACTGTTCAACGACTGCGGGATAGTAAACCACCATCGTTAGAGGTTCGCATTCCTGTTACCTTTTTTTCTCCCAAGAAGAAATGGTCACCAGATACCATTGGCTCCATTGAAAACGACGGGGAAAACCACTGATTAACCACCCAGGAGCCCGTCTTTGCAGCTTGTAGGTCCTGACTTGCCATGGTTTAGCTGGAAGGGGACAACAACTATTTACCCCATTTGCCCGCAAACAGAAGAGGGGAGGTCGAAAGTCGGCTTCCACCTTTTGATTTTGCACTCGCCCCCAAAAGCAAACGCCTTCACTCCCGGTTAATTATTTGGAATCTCGTGTATTTCATACCACTCGTATGCGGGACATCCGAATGCACGCTTTTATTGATGTAGGTCTGAGAGCGCCGAGTACTTTGTTGTCTCACACTGGCAGCGGTTGCGCGGAGCAAACCCTTTTGCTACGCGCTTTATTTACATGCCAAAATTTGCCTTGACAAAAGGTCCAAGGTAATCAAGCTTGCCCAGCTCGATGCCGGCGTTTCTCAAAATCGCGTACGCAATCGCAGTGTGAAAGTACATGTTCGGTATCCCGGTTCCGGCGCAAAATGCAGCACCTCTCAGCTCCTTCCTTCCGATTCCCCGTTTGAAATCAATACTCGTCATCTTTTCCCCGGCCCCAGCCGCTGCATCGCGGTCCACCGTCTCCAGCAAGGCCAGCACCTGCTCGATCCGCGCGCGCATCGCGGCATATGTCGGCAACGGAGACTCCTCGTATTGCTTCGTCACGGCCTCCTTTTGCTGAAGAATGAGTGCCTGCGCCTCGGCGGCGTTGCAGACAGACCAGACCTGGAAGGAGAGCGGCAGCATTTCCGTGGCGAGGCGGCGATCAGGGTGTGAGTCGGCGTCGGGGTGCGCCTCCGCCTTGGTGAGAATGCCTTGGAGGGAGGTGAGGAGGTGCTTGGCGGCCACGATAGACGCGTCGTAGATGGTGTACGACATGATGGCGGGGAATACGTGTAAGAGGTCGGGGTGTGCTTGATATGCGATTGAGCACCAGGAGGGTGAGAGACGTAGGGTGCTGCTTTTATGTGAGAGAAACCCGCGCGTGCCGCGCCAGTCTGACTTGGGGTAACAGCGAACAAGTACGTCTTGGTCCACATCGTCAGTCGTCTAGTCCACAGACTAATGAGTCCGCAACTGGAAATCAGAGCCTTGAGCTGCACCATAGTCTCATTGTTATATCTCCTTGTTCTGCTGCATCTGTCTGGATAGTACAATCAGCCATTAGCAACCAAAACTGAAGAACCTCCTAATAATACGTATCGTAGCTTCCCTTGGGCTCCTGACAGCACTATTATCAGCTTTCAGGTGCTGAGACGGGATAGCGCGACTGGCTGACCCTTTCTTGGCTGGCCGGATGTGGTCACGCCGAGTACGAGATTCGGACAAATGGATGCATGCATGCTAGGCGAGAGGAACGAGCCATTGGGGATCGCACTATTTATTGCTTTGCGAAACCGCGCCTCGCGCGGCCAAGCACTTCCCATTCGAACACATAAATTTGGCTCCGTACAAGCTGAGATCAGGAGCCTGCCGACTACCGTGGCACGATTTTCAGGGGACCAACGCTACGCGACATGCGGCCCGTGCAAGACGTAGCAAATTCTCAAGAGCTAGTTACTTCGACAAAGTTCGCTAGGGACGGCTCTACAATGCGGTAACAGAAGGCACCTCGGTTGCCGGGACGGCAAATGGTGGGGAAGCTTGTGCACTGATAAAAAAAAAAGGATATGTAGAAGCGACAACAGATCTCTCTGCCGCTTTTGCAAAGCGGTTGGAAGATAATACTGAGACGGGCGATTCCCGCTTCTTTCGAACAACGCATCGAAATGCTTTGTCGGTTTTGATATGTGCCCCTGCATCAGGCAGGGTCTTTTCTTTCGAATATTTTCCTGACAGTGACGTTTTCGAGCTAGGAATCAGTTCCATCGGTGCTCAGCGTGTCGTCTACACCTCGGAATAGCCGCTGCTTCGTCAAGTCGCATTATTGAGATATGTATTACTGCATGCTGCTTCATCGCGGACTGATTCTTCATCCAGCCGACCGAGGAGGCCATGGGCAATGGACAGCCTGCTCTGGTCAAAAAGCCTGATTCAATTGCGAGTGTGCGAAATAGATTACCGTGCGGGAACTGCAGAAAATGTTTGTCAAAGGCGGGAATTGGCATTCAATTGGCGTGTACCATGGGTTTTATCGGTTGCATCGCAGCCTCAGTGGGCGGCAGTTGAAAGAAGCCATGCTGCCATGAGTAAATTGTTCAAATGATGCGCACGATGTGGATCAAGGGTTGACGTCGTTCACTCCGTCTCGTTTTGGGAATGGGCGAGTGATTACGGTACTGGGCATGCTGATGCGTGGAGGTTGCGGGGAAGAAGCAGCAGGTCCCCGCTCGGTTCTTTTGATTAGACACCGTCGGCCTAACCCGACAAACCAACAATGATTTTGACGGCGATCTACCTATGTAAGGGCACGGGTTCAGTGATAACAGATTAGGAGCTTGTGGCAACGGTGTCTTCAACAACAGACCATTTCTCAATTCGGACTGCATGGCTTATCATTAGCGGCGGTGATGTAGCCTGAAGCTTATATCTATAGGTACATTTCGAGGAATGGAGTAGCTGGAGTAGTCAGGGACCCTCTTCAGAAGATTACTCCGCTACACCGGACGATGTCACGCCAAGGCTCAGCGCTGGCGGCTTGTAATCCCAAAGTTTGCGGGGTTCTGATTTTGTAATTGTATTTGCCGACATCGGGATTTTAGTTCGACACGAAGCGATTATTATAAAGTGGCATGGCCATAACCTCCAAACTTTTTGTCTCTTCCAAACCACCACGTCCATCTTTCGCGACCTGCTTAGTCAATCGTCGTCCGGGTCATCCGATACGCAGTTCAAATGGAGACGGCGCAGCAAAAGATCGAGAGAGCCAGAGCAAGGCGCGAGACTGGCTTAGCCAAAGTCGAACCAAAACTCGCGGCCTTGCCTGCCCAGCTACCCCGCAGGAGCCTGGAGCTGCCGAGCAGTGTTTTGACGGCAAGAGAAATCGAGCTCACCGAAAAGTACGATGTTCTTGAGCTTCTGGTCATTTTAAAATCGAGGGAAGTATCTGTTGAGGAAGTGACGAGAGCCTTTCTACGTCGAGCGGCAGTAGCTCATGCTGCGGCAAGTCCTTTTTGATCCTCCCCGAACCAGCGCCCGCTAACACAAACCAAGACGAACTGTCTAGTGGAGTTGATGTGGGATCAAGCCATAGCCAGAGCCAAGCATCTCGACGCGCTACCTGAGCCGCAGGGTGCCTTCTTCGGCCTGCCCATCTCTACCAAGGAACATCATGGCATGGTTGGTGAAAATATCATCACTACGGCCTCTGTGATTGCATGGGTCGACCGCAAGCACGGCTCTAACGTGCTCTACGATGATCTTTGGGAAGAAGGCTGTGTATTTTACGCTCGAACTACTCAGCCGCAAACCATCATGCACTTGGAGACCGTCAGCAACTTGTGGGGGAGAACCGATAACCCATACAACCGTGACCTAACAGCAGGCGGTAGTAGCGGAGGAGAGTCTGCTCTAATTGCTATGCGTGGTAGTCTGCTGGTAAGTACATCGTGGTCAGACCGAACAATTTCTCATGTAGTGAGGCAAGCCGCTGATATAAACCAGGGAATTGGGGGCGACATTGGCGGCAGCATTCGCTGCCCTTCCGTATTTGTTGGCATCTATGGATTCAAGTAAGTATAATCCTTCGCTGGGCGCAATCAGCCGCTTGGATCTAACATTCATATCTTCAAGACCATCAACGAAACGTATCACTGTCGCAGGTCAGATAGGCCACATGGCGGGCCGAGAAACCATCTTCAGTACACCAGGGCCCATGACGGTGGACCGTAAAGCGATGGAGCTACTCATGAGGGTGATTCTCTCCAAGCAGCCATGGCGCAAAGACCCTTCAATTGTCCCAATGCCTTGGACCCCTCACAAGTTCAACAAGCCCCTCAAGATTGCCGTTCAGTGGTGGGATGGTGTCGTCAGGCCGCATCCTCCAGTAACCCGCGCACTCAAGGAAGTGGTTGCAGCCTGCAAAAAGGCAGGCATGAATGTTGTAGACTGGGATTGTGAGAAGTTGGACCACAAGAAAAGCTGGGAGATTATTTCTGCACTTTACTGGCCTGACGGCGGGCTAGAGACCATAGAGTGTCTCGAGGGCGCCGGGGATACCGTGCTTCCACTCACGAAATGGGTCATCCAGGAGCAATCTAGTGTAAAGAACATGACTCAAGCCGAGCTTTGGCAGGTAAGTTTGTTAGCTCTTGGTAGAAGCCGCTTGCGGTGTTCAAATTCGGCACGACTGAGCAGTTCATGAGCTAACGGGTTCCTAGCTATGCTACGCCCGCGATTCGTATCGTGCATCATACGCGCATGCCTGGAACGCGACCGCCAACGCCGACGGCGATGAAGTCGACGTGATTCTTTGCCCCGCCAGTTTCGGAGCGGCCACTCCGCATGAGCAATCCAAGTACTGGGGTTACACCTCCCACTGGAATATGCTTGATTACCCGGGCGCTGTGTTCCCCGTCACCACGGTTGACGTCTCCAAGGATGCCAAGGACCTTACTTACAAGCCTGTCAACGAACAAGATCAGTTCATCTACGACATGTATGATCCCGAATTATTTGCCGGAGCCCCAGTAGGTCTCCAAATTGTTGGAAGAAGACTCCAGGAAGAGAAGGTCCTCGCCGCTCTGGAGCTGGTCGAGCAGGCTATGGGTCGTCCTTGAACAGAGTGCAATATTGTTTATGAGTATTGCTAGGGGAACGGCAACTTTTTGCTAGGTGAACGGCACAGGTACTTACGATCTGTAGAGGAACCCACTATATATATATCTATATAGTAGGTACTGTTTTTTACATCCATTTTGCCTCAAGCTCCCATTTCCAGCGATATCACTCACGTCAGACAGGTTAGGGATTGGGTGCGAAGCACGCTGCGCGAAGCGCTGGTTAGGATTCGGGCTAAGGTTAGGATTAACGGTTCATGATTAGGATTAGGTGATTTTTTATATTTACATCTCTCGTATTAGTGTAATACGTGATGCCGTTCACCTAGCAAAACTCTTGTTTATATAGTAAAATATGAGAAGACAAGATTTCTGAACAGAACAAAATATTGACTTCGATTATGTTGGAAAGGATGTAACTTAGTCCTGGGCGCGTGTGACTGTCGTCAATGTCAGAGCAACATTGGCGCAATCAGGCTGCTATGAAGCAGGCGAGTCTTTGTTTTCCTTATCTTCGGAGGGGTAGTTCTTGGGGCTCTCTCGGGAGTGCTGTGGCTGGCGTCTCCTCCTCGGTACGTTGTTTTCATTGTACTGCAAAAGAGCTCATTGCTTCTCTGAGCTGCTCATCATCAACCATATGTATGTTATTCCGCGATGACGATACTCGTCTTGCGATGATTGAGGTTCCAGCTTCAAGGGCTGAGATCAAGAAGCTACAGAAGTGCTTGCCTGTATATGAGAGAATATAGTTCAAATCTTACACATATTCATCAAAATATTCAAGTCGGCGGCTTGCCAGAACACGTTTTCGCGGTGGAGTTTTCGCAGCGCAACATTACTTGCAGATAAAAGTAAAATTCGCCTTGGTGGTACTCGGCGGAAAATCAGATGAGGCACTGTTTCGCAGCAAAAGGAAATCTCGCTTCACGGCACGTGACTCAGTTGATCGCCTCGTCCTCGCATCTCGCTGAGCCCGCAGGGGTCAAAGTAGCGTAAACCCAACAGACACATGCGGCTGCGTGTCTTTTGGCTGCTGTAGTCCTTGAACGCTTCAGAAAACCTCTAGAGTGGTTGAGAATCGACCAAATACTGTGCTTCATCTAAAATCGAGATACAATATAATCGCAAGGCGGTTCGCCGCAGAACTCCCTCCGAAGCCGAGAAGTACTGGGTACGCCGTGCTCCGTGTCCAGGTGCTGCCCGCAACCAAGTCCCGCTCCGGGGCGCTACAGCACGCAGTCCCAAATCATCAACCTCGAGCGTAGAAACGCTGGTACAAGGCTCCAGTCGCAATCCATCAACACCCACCCCGCGCATCGAATCTCGTCTCCAAAATTTGTCCCCCATCTCAGTTACCACGTCACTTTCCCTCGATGCCATCTTGAGCCCTTGCATCGCCTTGGGTCGAACGCTACGCGAGCGCATCTCATCGCGCATGGCGACAGGGGCCTCGCCGTCGCTTCCATCGTTCGGGGCCGAAAATGTCATTTCTCAATGGCCAGCCAGCTTGGCCATCGCCGGCCTTGCATCACTCGAACAGCAGCAGGTCGCTCCAGCATTTTGATGATGCATCGGCGCGTACATCGACCCCTGTTGATAACTCCATCGCGCCGGTACCTGAGCTCACGCTAGACGCCGAGGAAGAAGCCCGTCGCGCTCACTTCGCCGATTTGTATCGAAAAACCGAGAGTCGAGTCGCTCTACTCTTCTCTGAAAATGGTGCATATAACCGATCTGCGATCGAGGCGTTGCGTCGCTTACCAGTCGCGCCTGCGGTTACCCTGCCACCCACTACCGATCACGAACCCATAAGAGAACCACCCGTGAAGAAGGCCAAACGAGCCATTGACGAAGACGATTACGATGATGATGACGACGAAGATGATGACAGCGCACCTGCTGCTGCCCCCAAAACGCAGGCTTCCATAGTTGCCAATCCCCTCCTCTCGCCTTCGAAATCCGGCAGCTCGCCGGTTCCTTCAATGAACTCACCCGTCAAAAGTCTCGATAAATCTGAAGCTCAAAAAAGCTCTCAAGGAAAAGAGGCCACCGAAGAAGGCGATATTAAAAATCTCGAAGAAGCGCGGAAAAGGACCGAGGCGGCCGCCCGCCAAAGTTTCCATACAATCATGTATACGCTCGAGCATGATCGCAGCGCTATGCTCGAGCAACAACAACTGGAAGACTCAGAAAAGCAGCTCCAGGCTGAAATGGACCACAACAGTCAGGGAGGTGCTAGCGGACACCAAATTGTCAACCAAGGAACCCTCAGTAGTGCCAATTTGGGTGCTTCCAGCCTTACATTAAAGCATCTCATCGCGCGGATCGATATGAAGAGGGATCAAGTACAGGCTTCTGATGCGGAATTGCGAGTTCTCATGAACGAGGTTCGTAAGAATCGCAGCAAGTGGGCGAGTGAGGAAAACGTCAACCAAGAAGACCTGTACGAAGCCCTGGAGAAAGTTTTGACAGAGTTGAAGGCACATACAGAATACTCGACGCCATTTCTTACTCGTGTAAACAAGCGAGATGCGCCAGACTATTATTCAAGTAAGCGACAAGTCATTACAAGCCGGCCGCAAGCTGGTTCTAACATTTGACAGTGATCAAGAATCCCATGGATCTCGGTACAATGACAAAGAAGCTCAAATCATTAGCCTTCAAGTCGAAAGCTGACTTTGTCGCCGATCTCAACTTAATATGGGATAACTGCTTAAAATACAACCATGACATGAATCACCCTCTTCGCCGAATGGCTAATGGCATGCGCAAAGAGGCGGAGAAATTAATCCCTCTTATACCAAATCTGGTTATCCGGTCACGAGCCGACGTGGAGGCCGAAGAAAGAAGAAAGCAAAATGGCGGGGAGGATGACGGAGGTGACGACTCCGATGATGAGCCTATCATGTCATCTCGCGGCCGCAAAGCGGGTACCAAAGGCACTGGCAACAAGTCTCGAACTGCACCAGCCGATGACCAGAAGGAGGACACTCCAGTTGTTGATCAGAAGCCTATAATACAACTCAATGGGCTTCTTGGGAAGCATGGGCGTGAAGGTTCTGAAGCTGACGGCAGTAATGGCTTCTCAACACCACCTATTGGAAACCTGACACCAAATGGAGCAAACGGGAACTCCGGTATAGGCAGCAATGCTGATGCTATGGAAATTGACGGACCGAGCTTAAACGGTATGACGCTCAACCAAACCTTTGGTGACGCAAACGAGCAGGTTTACGAAGACGAAGAATACAAAATTTGGAAGCAAACAACGAAAAAGGATCGAGCCTTGGCTGCCAAGGAGCGCTTCCAAATATTCAAAGACAACAGGCTCAATGGCGATGCTCCAGCCCTGCTTCGGAATAAGGCTGGTATGCGTCGATTCTTGAAGCATCAGAAAGAGGCAGAAGCGCTTGGATTTGGGCAAGATTACTCGGATGCATCAGCCGTCGCAGCCAAGGAAGCCGGCTCAAAGGCGCCGGAAACACTCGCTGAAGGCATCGATGAGGAAGCGGACAAGATTATGCCCGACTACTACGATTGTCTTTCAAATATTCCCGACATTCCTGTTAAGCTGCAGTGGATCGAAGATGGGGAAGGGCAGGTCATCAATCAGCACGAGGACTTCTTGCGGTTGGTACCGCCGGGCTTCTTCACTGCACCTCAAAGCCGGTTTACAAAGAAAATGGACGACAACATTCGGCAAATACAGGAGACTCGGAAGCTTGCCACCAAGATTTCTGTCATCAAGCAGATGCAGGTTCAGTCACAAGTGTATACGAATCAGTTTCCCAAGTCGAATAACGAGCCATTTGTGGAGCAGGATATTGAACCACACTTCATCTCCGACGACGGCCCCGTCATGGCCGCAGATGCTTGCCAGAACGCGTTGAAGCGGTCTGTTGGCAAGATATTATATAACAGTGGATTCGAAGAGTTTCAGCCTTCGGCAGTGGATGCTCTGACGGGAATTGCTGCAGACTATTTCCAAAAGCTCATGCGCACCTTCAATATCTATCAGGAGGCGGAAAAGAAGTCTGTCACCACGCACGAGGGAACGGTAGTACAGCCCCGGTTCACAGCGGAAGAGGTGCTACTGCACACTCTTGAACAAAACGGCCACGACATTCCCTCGTTAGACTCATACATCAAGGAAGATGTCGACAGGCTTAGCACACGACTCGGTACATTGCACGAGAGAATGAAGACGCACCTGGCAGATTTGCTTCGGCCAGCATTGGCTGCTGATGCTGGGACTGACGGCGTGGGTGCCTTCAAAGATGGCAGTGAACAGTTTACAAGCGGCGACTTTGCAGACGACCTTGGTGAAGACTTCTTTGGCTTCAAGGCTCTCGGGCTGGACAAGGAATTGGGTCTGGAATCATTCGCCGTACCCTTGCACCTGCTGCAAAGCCGCGTCCGCAGTCAATACCAGTTGCAGACGCAAAACGCCGGCTCTACCAGCCTGGAATTGTTTGAGCCCTTGCCGCCCTCGGAACCGGTCACGACTGAGATTATCCAGCATCACATTGGGCTGGTCAAGAACTTCTTCTTTGCCAAGCTGCACGCCAACGGCGATCAGCCCCTCATCGAAGACGAGGACCTGCCGACGAAGCAGCGCAAGCCGCGCCCGCGCCTCGGCGCTAGCGGTAAGATCATGTCGGCGCAGAAGCGGCCGCCGCGCGAACAAATAGCCATGGCCAAGAAGAAGAAGAAGCTCGAGGCTCAGGCGGCCGAGGCCAGACTCAATGCGGAGAAGGCCGGGGCGTCGGTCAAGAAGAAGCCGAGCCTCCCCAATGGTCCCGTGGTGCCGCCCAACCCGGCTGTCATGGCGCTGGCGCCTGCCATGGAACGCGCCGACAGCATGCAGAGCGCGACAGACAAGGATGATACGACGGGGATGATGAGTCCAGAGAGCATCGCGCAGTGAGCTATGGGGAACATATGTCAGGATATCATGTACATTTTATGTCGTCAGGAAAGGAGGTCTTGTTGTTTGTTTGCGTGCTCTTTACTTTTTCTGATTTTCTCTACGCATTAATGTCCCGGTTCATCCACGAAAACATACCCATTGTTACTAGATTATTGATTCTTTTTTCTTTGTTGTTGGCGTCCCCTACGGTCCAGCCGTACCTTTATGGTTACTTTTTTGGGGAACGGGTCGGGATTCTGCTTTTTCTGTGTTTCTTTTCTTTTCTTTTAGCGGCGTCTCCTTGGATTCAAACATGTGAGACGCCTTTTTCAGCTTCTCTTGTCGTTTATTGAGGGAAGGAGACAGGCGTTTTCTTTGACGCGAGCGCACAAAAATAACAACCGGCAAGATGGCAGGCATATGGCGACTGGTTTTCTCAAACGCGGTATTGCAGGTACGATATAAGAGATCGTTTGGGCTCAAAGGGCAAAGCGGTGGTGGGAAACTGGTTGTGAATCACTACTTTTTCATTTTCATCCCTCTTTTAGTTGTGATATTTTGGGTAACTTTTTGTGTTTTGACCTGTACAGGACTGGAATGGCTGCCCTTTGCGCGACATAATTGGACAGCGTTTGAATTATTTGTTTTCTTCAAAGTTCTAGCAAGTATAGATTCTAGGAGGCCAAGAGATGGTTGCTTTGCGCAGAATTATATGGCAATGTTTGAGTAACGTGTCGACCGAAGCCAAGGCTGTTTGCTGAGTTGGCCGTCTTGTCGTGGCGCTCCATGTGGACGGCCAAGTTCCAACACATTAAATTACGTCATAGCTCAAACGTGCCCATGGAATAATGAGGCATGATTTCCTTGTATCCAACTTTACATTTGGGTTTAATCATTTGATCAACGTAGCAGACTTTGCCGCAAATGTCCCCAGCGCTTGCCCCAACAGCCGAGCGATACGCCAGGATACTGGCATATTGGCTGCCTTGACTGGAGTTGATCGATCAGCCACCATTTCAAGGCGACCTGGGTGCGGGGGGGACACACACTGCACCGCATGAAACAATAAACCTCGCGTCTCGAAGGAAAGAAGACGAAGAATCAGAAACAGCAAGCTCTCTCTTCAAGCTACATTTACAAAAAAAAAAAAAAAACGTTGGCCGGCATGCCGTCCCAAGATCTGGAGCGCCTGCACAGCGAGTCCGACTCACTGCTGCACCGCGGCCAGGAAACGGCTCAGCGCTTCTTCCACGGCTTTGTCGACTTTGCCTTTCAGGGCAACATTCTCGAGATTGCCTTTGGTTTAATGTGAGAGCCGCAGTCGGTGTCGAAGGCCCTTTCGAGTTGCCCCCCCGCCCCGCGGCCTTGCCACGCGCTTACTCAAAAACGCCTTTTGCTGACCTTGTTGCTCGTTTTCATTCTTTGCAGTGTCGCGGCGGCTTTTACAGACCTTGTCAAGACGTTTGTCAGCGCCATCTTGATGCCGCCAATTGCCATTAATTTCCCCGCTCAACAAGAATATTGAAGAGAAATTTGCAGTTTTGCGACGGGGCGACAGATCGAATTCGACTGCTCACTACAGTACTGTGCAGCAAGCGCTCGACGATGGCGCCGTTGTGATGGCGTACGGGTGTGTACATGCTTGCATTCGAGGATGCCTACCACGTGGGGCTTTCTTTTTGGTACTGACCCAAATTGCAGCTCCTTCATCTATCAACTCGTCTCATTTACCATGGTTGGGCTGTGTCTGTATGGTGTGGCTCACATTTATACCATGGTCTCGCACGACCCCATCATTAAATACACGACCAAGTGCCGATACTGCCGCAAACGAATCAACGAAAAGGCAAGTTTGAAACTCTTCTTCCACTGAACCTATCGTCGCTGAACCTGTTAGGCTATGCGATGCGTCAATTGTAGTAGCTGGCTAGACGGACGGGAAGATAGGGTCTCCTGAAATGTAGTAGAATGCGCAGAAACTCGGGTATTCGAGATCAAGATGATTATTATTGTTTTTGGTATATAAACAAAGAAACTGCAACCCAACCGGCTATGCTGTTGATTCCATCGTGTGAGCAACAAGAAAGGATCTTAGAGCGCAAGAGCACCGACAACGGCGACGACACCAGCCAGGAGAGCTTGTTGGGTGGCCGCAGGCGCAGCATTGGGCGTCGCCGTCTTGGAGCTACTCGCGGAAGAGGCGGCTCCAGAGGACGAGGAAGCGCCCGAGGAGGGCGAGACACTGGCGGATGAAGAGGCGCCTGAGGAAGACGACTGCGACGCGCCGCCGGTGGGCTGGGCTCCGGGGCTGCTGGCGCCTGGTGAGGCGGATGACCCCGTGCTGGCGGTTGGCACGGCGCCGTCGGTGAGCTTGTCGAGGCCAGAGATGAGAGTCACAGGCTGCATGTCGGAAATATACCCCGTCGTCAGGCCGGTCGTTTGGTATGAGGACTGCGTCTCGCTGTTGGACTGGGTCTCGGAGACTGAGCAGCTGGCAACGTCCTTGGACGAGGTAAGAGAACAGGTAGCAGTGAATGCGCTGTAGAAAATTTGCCCCGCATTAGCCAAGAGTCCAACCATGAGCAGAGCGACCGCGGCAGAACAAAAAAAAGAAAGTAGTTGTCGCTCGGCGGCCAAGGTGGTGCGGTGGTCATCTTACTATAGGCCGTCCTGGTCATCGCTCATCGACAGCGACATCTGCCAGGTCGAGGGGCCTTGCACAACGGTGCCGTGCGTTGACAAGTCGCAGTCGTCGGGGCTGACATTGCTCGCGCACGTATATGCAAATGTCGTGGCGGACGCGGCGACGTTGAGGACGGTGGCGACAAACGAGTTGGTATCGTGGTTGGGCAGGAAGAGGCTCGTGATGATGGGGTCGCTTCCAGCTGCTGCGGCGGATGTGGCGGCAGCGACGGCCACGGCGAGGAAGTGGGCAAAACGATGCATTTCGTCGGCGATTTGGAAAGTTGAAAGTTGTCGCGTGACGATGGCAGCACTGAAAACAAAAAAGGGGGATCGTAACAAAAGGGAGCGTTGGCCGACGGATGAATACGAGTCCCTACCTGCTCAAAGCCACACGAAACGGTGTGGGGGTGGCACAGCAGTAGAACACCAAAAAAAAAAAAAAAAA
>JAAHCF010000688.1:0-19882 GCA_038367545.1 Beauveria asiatica | reverse complement strand
TATTAACTTACTTAAGAGATTAAAATAATATAATATATATAATATAATACTAGTTATTATTAATAAATATATAAAATATAATTATTATATTATAATAATAAAATAATTTATAAGTAAGGGTTTTATTAATATTATACTTAAAGAGGTTATTATATATTATAATATATTATAAAGAATTATTTTTAATTATAAGTTAATCTTTACTTTAAGGTTTTAATAAAGTCTTTACTACTTCTTTATATATAAGTAATACCTAAGTATTACTTTTTACTTATAAATAAATAGCTAAATAAAGAAATAAAATTAAGTCTTAAAGTATTATTTATATACCTTTTATAATAAAAAATAAGATAATTAAATTAAAAAGCTATTAATAATTTAATTAGTATATAATATAAGTTTATATAATATAATAAATATAATTTTTATATATTTATTATATAATAAATATTTTAAGTTATTAAGTATAAAAGGTTATTTATTATAATTAAATATTTAAATAAAAAAGTATATATAAGAGTTTTAAAAGACTTATAAATATACTATAAGGTAATTATAATAAAACTATAAAGTATAAAAAAAGTAATATAATAAAAAGTAAATAAGTTATAGCTTTAAGATAAGGGATTAGATTTTATTATTTATAAAGAACTTTAACTTATAATAATTAAATAAAAAACTTATAATAAAGTATATTAAACTATATTAAATTAAATAATATATTAAAACTAATAACTTAGCCTTTAAGCTTTAGTTATTAATAATAATAAAAATCTATAATATATTTAATATTATAAACTTAAAGTTATATATAAGTTATAAAAGAATATTAATTATATTATTAAATTATAATATAATTAAAAATAATATTTATAAAGTTAAATAAATTATAATTTATAAATATTATAATAAAAGGTAATTATTTTAAGTTAAATAATTTAGCTTTAATAAAGTAAAAAACTTATAGCTAAAGAGGTTTAACTTTATTAATAAAAATATATTTATAAACTATAAAAAAGACCTTTATAAAAGAGTAGTTATAAAAGAGTAATAGTATAAGAGTAAAGGGATTATAATATCTTACCTTTATATTAAAAGAATTATCTTATTAAAAAAAGAAAATAAAAAATCTAATTATCTAACTAGTAAGGGTATATATAAGAAATATATAACTAATATACTACTTTTTAATAGTAAGCTTAGTATTAGTATTATTCTAATATAAAAGGGGTATTAAGTTTATCTTTATAATAATCTTATTATATATAATTATATTAGTTAATAATAAACTATAATTAAATTTATAAGATATTAATAAAAAAAATATAAAAAAAGTAAGGTAATTTACTTATATAACTTATATAATTACTTATACTTATACTTAAGTAATATAAGCCTTTATTATTTAGTATATAGCTAGTATATACTTATAAGCTTAAAGCTTATTTTTATCCTCTAAGTAACTATACTTTATATATAGTTATTATAGCTAAAGCTATATAGCCTTAATAATAGCCTAAAGAGTTAACTATAAATTAATTAAAAAAGTATTATAAGTATATTTTATCTTATAATAAGATAAGAAATAGAATATACTAAAAATATATAGTAATATTAAATTCTTCGCTATAATATCCTCGAGCCTAGCCGGCTACGACTATTATAGAATCTTAGGAAACTAGGCTAAAGGATTTAGATTAGGTAAAGGAGTATAAAGATACTAGGACACTAATATTAGAGGATACTATATTCTATAATATTTATACCTTAAAATAAATACCTTATAGATATTTATAATAATATTAACTAATTTTATATATTAGTTAATAACTCTAATATTACTAATATCTTTAATATTATTAATAGTCTAGCCCTATAATAGGTAATTATCTATAAAAGATAACCTCTTTATTATACTAGAACTAGTATATATTTTAGAAACCTCTAATAGTAACCCCCCTTATATACCTTTAATACCTAGAGTATTCTGCCTTATAGTAAAATCTATCTTTCTAATATACCCTAAGTATAACTTCTCTACTAAAGAGTTCCTTAAAGCTATTAATAGATTTAGCTTTAAGTAATTCTAAGTAATATAAGAATATTATAAAGATAAATAACTATACTTTTATATCCTTAGGGAATAGTTAAGTAAATAGAATATTAAAAATACTAGATATTTTAATATTAAGTAATATTATTTAAATATTTAAAAAATAAAAAATTAAATTAGAGTATAATAGCACCTTAAAAAACTAGGAGTAATCTATATTAGAGGGGACTTATAATAATTAAAATTTATATAAGATAAAAAAACTAGTATATAAAAGAATATTATTATAATTATAGAATAGTCTATATTCTTTATTTACCTTAGTAATAATATATTATAAGACCTAATCCTATATTATCCTAGTCTCTAAGCTTATATAGGTAATATATACTAACTACCTATACTAATATATCTACTACTAATACTAGATAGGATTTAAGATTTACCTAAGGAAGTTATATAATAGCTTAATAAAAACCTAACTATAATTATATAACTTAGTAAGGCTTTTTTTTTCTACATTACTACTAACCTATAACTATTAACCCTAATATAACTATAACCCTTATATTAACTAGGCACTATATATAATATACTATATATACCCTAACTCTTAACTAGTATTAATAAAAAAATAGTATAACTAAAATTACTATATATCTTTAGGCTAATAAGACTATATAAGATAATTTAGGTAAGGTAATTAGATACCTACTACTATATAAGTAGGTACTAGAATATATTACTACTTAACTCTAATAAAGAATATATTATAATTAATAATATACTATTATCTAATAAGGATATATTTAAATACTATAAGTAGTTACTAGGCTACTAGAATAATTTCTTTATAATAGATAAGTATATAAAAAAAACCTACTTCCTAATATAAGGTAAGCTATATATATACCTTATTAACTAGGACCCCTAGTCTTATATAAGTATAGATATAAACTAGATAGATAATAACTATATATTTATTAAACTTTAATAACTACTATTAGTAGAGGTAATAGTCTCTATAAATAGTAAGATAAATATACTTTATAGAATTATAAAAAGTAATAATATTAGTTTTTAAATATATACTTTATTCTCTTTAGAATATAGAATAAATAATATCCTAAATCTTAACTACTAATAACTTTAATATATAATCTAAAATAATAATCTTAGCTTTAGAATTAGTAGTACTAGGATAATAACCTAATAATTTACCCTTCTTAATAATAAAGATAATATTAATAGTAGAAGAATACTTCCTTTATAGGGGATAATTTTCCTTATTAGGTAACTTATCCTTTATAAGAATATCCCTAGCCTTATCTTTACTATTATATTAATATTACTTAATAGAAAATAAAGGAATATAGAATATAATAAAGAATATAAAATTATATTAGACCTTATCTATACTTATCTTATAAAGCCTATTAGTATCCCTAAAAAAAAATAACCTTTTTATTTAAAAATATAAAAAATAAAACCTTCTAAAAATATAAGTAACTAGTAGTAAAACTATAAAAAGGTTATACTTAATTAAGTAATATATAAAATAATATAAATAAATTAATTAACTAAAAAAAAAGGAGGATATTTATTATTATTAGAAAGTAACCCCTTTATATATTTATTACCTTTAGTAGATAAATTATTTATAGAGCCTTAAAATAAGGTATTACTAACCTTATATTTTTTATTATTAATTTTAAAAATATTAGTATTATTTACTATTTTTAGATAAAATATAATAATATATACTAAGTATACTTAAGAAATATATAACTTAAATTTATACTTAATAGTATAAAGATATATAATATAAGTATTATAATTATTATTATAATAAACTTTAGTACTAAGAAGAATAAGGCTTATATTAGGTTAACTAGTGTTTATAATAAAACTATATAATTACTTATCCTTATTAATAATTTAAATAACCTAATACTTCTTATCTTACTAGATCTAAGTAATAGTAGAAGTAAATTTATAAAAATAATTACTACTTAAGAAATATAAGTAATAGCTACTATATTATCTATATAGTATAATTAATAATAGTAATAAAAGGGCCTATAATTAAAATATATTTTATTAAAACTAATATTATAATTATTACTAAGGGAGAAAATAGCTAAAATATATAAAGTATTTACTACTACCTATAAGACTATTAGGTAGGTTTATAATACTAATAGAAGTATAATCCCTCTAAGGGTATAGTATATATATAAAATATTTATTAACTCCTAATTAAGAGGTTTATAAAGTTAAAAAAGCATAATATTAAATAAGGGCTTAAATAATTAATAGTATTATTACTTACTAAGTTATTAAAGGTTTTATATTTAGGTAAAGATATTATTAGAGACTAAGGAAGGCTATATAGGGCTCCTAATTATAAGGTATATAATAAAAATTAGATATAAAAAAGGCGAAAAAGTTATTTTTAAAACTATAAAAGGATATTATCCTTTTATACTATTCCTCATAAGTAAACCCCAGAGGTGGTCGAATCCGACCGATATAATATAATAGTAGAAGAAAAAGGGGGTGACCCCCCTTTAAATACCCCCTTTTAAATACTATATTAGTATAAAATATAATAATAATATAGTCTAGAATATTATTATAATATAGGCTAATTATATTATATATATAGATATACTACTATAATACTAAGTATAATAGGAATATTATTATATTTATAGCTGTAGGAAGTAGGGCATGTGGTTAGCTATACTAGGACACTAGGACACCAAATACTATAGCTATAATATTACTACTTACTAATTTATTAAAGGTTTTATATTTAGTAAAAATATTATTAGAGACTAAGGAAGGCTATATAAGGCTTTTAATTATAAAGTAAAAAATAGAAATTAGATATAAAAAAGGTAAAAAAGTTATTATTAAAAACTATAGAAGGATATTATCCTTTTATACTAATCCTTATAGGTAAACCCTAGAGGTAGTTAAATCTAACTAATATAATAGCTTATATATAAAGGTATTATAACTTTATTATAATAATAAAATAGCTAAGTACTAAGGCCTTTAATATATATTATATTAAATAAAGTTATATTATTATTAACTAGGTATAATAATAATAATATATTATTATATTATATCTTATAATAATTATTAGTAAATAAAAGGTAAATAATATTAACTATATAGTAAACTTATAGTATTATTACTAATAACTTACCCTTATAATAAAATTACTATAAATATAATTATTAGTTTACCTAAGAGGTTAAAATAGTATAATATATATAATATAATATTAGTTATTATTAATAAATATATAAAATATAGTTACTATATTATAATAATAAAGTAATTTATAAATAAGAGTTTTATTAATATTATACTTAAAGAAGTTATTATATATTATAATATATTATAAAGAATTATTTTTTATTATAATTTAATCTTTATTTTAAGGTTTTAGTAAAGTCTTTATTATCTCCTTATATATAAATAATACTTAAGTATTACCTTTTACTTATAAATAAATAGTTAAATAAAGAGATAGAATTAAGTCTTAAAATATTATTTATATACCTTTTATAATAAAAAATAAAGTAATTAAATTAAAAAGCTATTAATAATTTAATTAGTATATAATATAAGTTTATATAATATAATAAATATAGTTTTTATATACTTATTATATAATAAATATCTTAAATTATTAAATATAAAAGGTTATTTATTATAATTAAATATTTAAGTAGAAGAGTATATATAAGAGTTTTAAAAGGCTTATAAATATATTATAAAATAACTATAATAAAGTTATAAAATATAAAAAAAGTAATATAATAAAAATTAAGTAAGCTATAACTTTAAGATAAGGGATTAGGTTTTATTATTTATAAAGAACCTTAACTTATAATAACTAAGTAAAAAACTTATAATAAAGTATATTAGATTATATTAAATTAAGTAATATATTAAAATTAATAACTTAGCTTTTAAGCTTTAGTTATTAATAATAATAAAGATTTATAATATATTTAATATTATAAGCTTAAAGTTATATATAAGTTATAAAAAAGTACTAATTATATTATTAAATTATATTATAATTAAAGATAATATTTATAAAGTTAAATAAATTATAATTTATAAATATTATAATAAAAAATAATTATTTTAGGTTAAATAACTTAGCTTTAATAAAGTAAAAAACTTATAATTAAAGAAGTTTAACTTTATTAATAAAGATATACTTATAAACTATAAAAAAGACCTTTATAAAAGAGTAATTATAAAAAAGTAATAATATAAGAATAAGAGAATTATAATATCTTATTTTTATACTAAAAGAATTATCTTATTAAAAAAAGAAAATAAAAAGTCTAATTACTTAGCTAATAAGGATATATATAAAAAATATATAACTAGTATATTATTCTTTAATAATAAACTTAATACTAATATTATCCTAATATAAAAGAGGTATTAGGCTTATTTTTATAATAATCTTATTATATATAATTATATTAGTTAATAATAAACTATAACTAGATTTATAAGATATTAGTAAAAAAAATATAAAAAAGGTAAAATAACTTACTTATATAACTTATATAACTACTTATACTTATACTTAAATAGTATAAGCCTTTACTATTTAGTATATAACTAGTATATACTTATAAGCTTAGGGCTTATTCTTATTCTTTAAGTAGTTATACTTTATATATAGTTATTATAGCTAAAGTTATATAGTTTTAATAGTAACTTAAAGGGTTAGTTATAAGTTAATTAAGAGAGTATTATAAATATACTTTATTTTATAATAAGGTAAAAAATAAAATATATTAAAGATATATAATAATATTATAAGTACTTAGTTATATTAGAATATACTTTTTCTTATTATATATATAAAATATATACTTAATAAAGGCTATATTTAAATAAACTATTAGTAAAGTACTTATAATATAATAGTAAAGAATATACTATTAGTCTAGTAATACTTAAATATTAAATTATTTTAGCTTATTATTTTTTATTTTATATAATAATAATTATATAAGATTTTAAATTTAATAATAATTAATAATAACTATAGAATAAAGGAGTAAAGAGTATAAAGGTAACTTACTTATTACCTAATACTATTAATAATATTATTATCTTAGTCTTCTTTTTAGCCTTAGTTATTTAAGGCTATTATTTAGTTTTATTATTATATTAGTAGTAAATAAGTAATAATTATATAATAAGTAAATAATAAGTAAAGAAAAGAACTTATATATTAATAGAAAAAAAAGATTTATTTATAGAATTATTATTATTAAGTTAATAAAGAGTATATAAAGTATATATAAAAAAAGAATAAAGAAGATATATAATATAAATATAAAAGAGAATAAAAAGAACTTTATAAAAGTCAATAATTAAGTAGTAAAAGAATATTATAAGATAATAATAAGTATAATATATAATAAGAATATACTTATAAAAGTATAAATAATTAAAAAAAGAAAAGAAAAAAGATAAAAAAAGATAAAAAGCTATACTTTTATAAATATTATAAAAAATATAACTTTAAGTAAATTTAATAATAAAATAAGTTTAATAAAATAAAAAATAATAATAAAAGCTATTATTATATTAAAAAAGCTATTTAAAATATAACTTATATTATATATAAATTATATATTTATTAAAAGTTAATAAAGAAAAAAGTTATTTTAAAAGTAATTAAATAAGAAAATATATTATAATAATAAGTAAATATAATAAAGTTAAAATATAATAAATAAGAAAAATTATTAATAAAGTTAAAAAACTATTTATAAAAAAATTTAAAATATATATAAATTATATATTTATTAAGTATTAATAAAAAAAGACTATTTATAATTTTAATATAATTAATATATTTTATAAGTAATTAATATAATATATAATAATAATAATAAAAAATAAAGTTAAAAAGACTTTAGATTAAGGAAATAAGTTATACTTAAAAAAAAAAGAAAATATAAAAAAAGGAAATAAAAAGGAGAATAGCTTATTATAATATAACTATAACTTAAATAAAAGAATATAACTATAAACCTATAAAGTTAAGAGTCTAAGTATTATTATAATATAAGATAATTATAAGTTTAAAGGATTTATATAGGTTTATATATAATAAAAGAAGATATAATTATAAAACTATAAAATCTTTATAAGGATCTTATAAAAGAGATTTTTATTAGTAAATAATAAAGTTATATTATTATAAATAGCTTATTTATTAAGATCTTTCTTATTACTTCTTTTATACTAGCTACTCCCTAATATAATACCTATAAGAAGCTTTACTTTATCTTTATTAACTAGATATAAATATAGTTATAAATAAGTATATTATATACTTTACTAGTTAATTAAAATAGAAGGTTATTATTCTAATAAAGCTAATACTAATAGGCTTTAAGATCTAGGTTATTATAAAAGCTAGCTTTTTCCTTAGCTAGCTATAATATATCCTAAAAGACTTATTTAATTATCTTAAGGGTTAAAAACCCTAGGTATTAAAAGAATAGCGAAATCTAGTAGTAGATTTAATCTAGATTAACCTAATATAAAGAGTTATTATTTCCCTTATTAAAATACTATTAGATTTAATATACTATATCTTCTTAGATAACCTCTTCTCTTTATTAAGCCTTTTCCTAGCTCTTTAGAAGTAAAATATTAGTACTATAAGTACTTACTATATAAATTATAGCTTTTTTAAGGACTTTATTAGGGCTAAGAAAGATAATATATATAGCTATAACCTTTAGCTATATAACTAGATTTAAGCTATACTAATACTAAATAACTAGGTAATTAACTATCTAATTTACTAGGAAATTTACTAATAATACTATTCTAGATTAACTAACTTATCTTTAAGGATAATATACTAGTATTAATACTAATAACTATTTTTATTAGCTATAAATTTAAAGAATATTTATAATAATAACTAATAATAAAATAGCCCTATATATAGCTAATATAGTAAGTTTTTAGTAATAAGGTAGTAAAGACCCTACCTATACTATCTTTTATAGTTACTTATAATAACTTTATAGGTACTATTAATATTAGAGATTAGCTTTAAGCCTTAAGTAGTTAAGACTATTAAGTTAATAAGGGAAATTACTATATAATTATATAGAGTTTCCTTCTAAAGATAGTTATTATAAATAACTATCTTATCTAAAAATAAGTAATAAATTTTAAGCCCTATAAGAGCCTCTATAGCTAGTAGTAATAACTAGTTAATAACTTATTTATAAGCTATAACTATAATAGAGGTATATAATAAAGATTTTATTCTAATAATATAAATATACTTATAATATAGTATAATTATATCTACTAAGGAAAATACTCTACTTACCTAGCTTATAAAGGCCTTAGAGCTAGTTAAATTTAGTTATAAAGCTATCTTATACTAGCCTTAATTAGCTTAAATTAATACTACTAGTAGTCTATATATAGGTATAATAAATGTAATATAGCTCTTTATACTATAGCTAAATATTAGGACTTCTATTATAGTGAGATTTACTAAGAAAATTAAGTACCTTTTTTTTCTTAACGTATAATTAGCTTAATATCCTTATAGTGACCGCCGCGAAGCCTTAGCGCACCCAAAGGGATTGCCGAGTAAGGCGTTGCATTGGTGACTGGCGTCACAGCACCTTATTGGTTGCTGTCTAATACCGTGATCTTGAGTTTTTTGGTGACTGGTGACTCAGGATACATCGGAGAGGAACCCACAAGGCTGGCCACGGTGGACCACAGCGGGCCACAGCATAAAGTACCAATCTAATCCGTATCCCCTATCAGTATAGCCAGTATAGCCAGTATAGCCAGTATAGCCAGTATAGTAGCCGTATAGTAGCCAGTACAGCTAGTACAGCTAGTATAGCTAGTATAGCTAGTATAGCTAATACAGCTAGTATAGCTAGTATAGTAGCTATATAGTGGCTAGTATAGCTACTAGTACCCTAAGTTACTAGATTTATAAGGAGTACTAGTAACTTATGAAAAGGTAAAGAAAGGGCTCTTTTTATTTATATAAGATACCCTTATTAGAAAAGGTACTTTATTAACTAGGGTTAGATTATAGCTAACTAGGGATTTAACTAGGGTAGTTAAAGTTATATAATTTTATAATAAATTATATAAAAAACCTTACTTAAGTTACTAGTTATTATAAGTTATAGTGGTGATAAAAACTTAAGATCACGGTATAAAAGATAAACCTAAGCATTTTTAGCTTAATTTAAAAAGGTCATAAGTTATAGAAACTAAATTATGAACGGTGTAAAAATTGATGGGCCGCTTGGCGGTGTGGGCGACTCGGTAACTTACCTAGTGGATTACGTCAACTACCCCTGAAACGCGTCTGGCAATTCTGTTCATCCTTGGCTTTACTCTTACATCACAAATGCATCCGCCAGAATGGCAGCTGTTGGACGCGACAAAAGACCGTACTGCTGTCTTTGTACGTTTGCGGTTCAATCCGGCGATATTATCTTTGAGTGTAAGTTGCGACCTTCTCTAGAGCTCATCATTATTAATGATTTGTCGAGGCAGCTGATAGCTCGGCTGAGAAAGCAGCTCGATATAATCCCCGGCAATGGTCATGCGACGATATTAACGTGTTGCATTCGCGTTGTTATGACTACGTGCATGACGCCTTGCCCCAGGTTTGCGCTGTGACGAGCTGCGATTTCCAACCCACCCAGCGGTCCCTGGCAAATACTCGACTCCTGGCGAATACTCGACTTGCTCTCGATCATCAGCTACGTCTACCTCGGGAGTTATGTTGGAACATCGCCGATTATCTTGCCCCATACTACAATGCGGCTGCTACTGTCTCGTTACGCGTGTGTGATCCACTCACAGTAAAAGTAGACTTATCCAGAAACATTTGGGCGCACTTTGTCAAGGTTCATGGGCACGTCTATATATCCAGTCTATCAAACACGAAAGATCGCACCTATGCACACCAAATACCTGTATTAATACACAAAGCCGCCTCTCGCCGGCCCTTTGATACTATTTATATTGCGCGGGACCCGTGGGGAGTCAGACAGGTCCTTTTTGCTCAAGCGAATTCGGTCAGGGCCTGCGATAGCGCGGATATATGGTGGGAAGCTATCTGTATTAATGACAAGAGCAGGCCGCTCGTGGGAAAAAACGATGTGAGTTGCAGTTATATGAGACTGAGTCGTACTTACTAGAGCACTATAACAGGGTTTGAAGCTACGCAGCCTAGCATTTACTACGGAGAAAAGTTGTACATATTTATGGTCTACGCCACAATCCATGCACCCAGCGCTCAGAATCTACCATACTGGAAAAGAGCCAGGTCGATGTACGATGGACCCCTTCCTCATAAACGAACAAGATGTCACTGGATACTTTGTTGGTCTGAAAGGTGATACCGTTGCTCTCCAAGCTGAAAGGCGTGGCCAACGACCACAAGCATCTGTTCGAGCTGATTGGCTTTATATACCGTTAAACGACGGCGAGTGGATTGCTGAGCTATGGGTTCGACACTACACACAACTACCCACTCGAAGTATGTTGATCGTAAGTTTCTATTTCCATTTTGGTGATGTCAGCTAACCTCAGCCTAGTTTGTCCTTAACACTGGTCGAAGTCACTGGATGGGAGAATTTCCACGCCCTGGTCAAGAAGGACGGTATCAGAATCGACGTCTTCTCGTCTGTTCAGATAAGCCTAAACGCATCTACTTGGATCTCAGCGACGGGTTGAGAGCGCTGGCATTTGTTCCTTCATTAATGGGAAAAGAAAAGCAGCCGACTCTGCCAGTGCCTACATCAAGATATCCACGATCACTGCATAATGAGGTCTTCTACTACTCTAAAGCAAGTCTCCAAAACATGTCTGCTATTGCAACATGTAGAGCAGGCGATATCATACTTGGGCTGGTACTCTATTACAGAGATGAAACAATAGCGAGTCTTGGATGGGTCTCCCCAGATGGATTAGGTGACGCGGAAGTAGTAGATAGTGCTGGGCTTTGGCTTCTCGTATCGAAATCGGCAGACAACTTCCCTAGGGTCAGTTCTCTTCTCTTCGCCCATCCCGGTGTCGGTAAACAAGACTACCTGCATATACGATGGAGTGGGGAGCTTGAGTGGTGGTTTTCGCGCAGGCAATGCCAACTGCACTACGCTGGCAGCTCTACACTGCAAACAAGGAACTAGCAATATTAGTTAGCCTACGTTGGTTGGGTGGAGTAGGACAAGGAGCCAGCAGCTGGGTATTGATTCTTGCTCAATCAATCTGCATCATTACAATGTAGATTGTTTCTAACGCCAGACCCCACAGATGATCAAGTCCGCCCCTGCTTGGTCGGTATACAAGGTGATCCGACCCCTTGCTTGGAACAATTCATCGTAGCCCGTTTGAGTATGCTTGTTATAAATAATGGCTACTCATTGCCATGCCCACTTCACGGAAAACCCCCCTTAGCTTCACTAATAATGTATACTCCGAGCCGGGGTCGGACCCGTGTCGCCTCCTACACGACTTACCTGCGGTAGGGGAAACGCCCAAGGCAATAGTGGGGGACTTTAACCTCCACCACCTATCCTAGGACCTCTATAGACCCAAATCGACTTGCGCAGACGACACGATGGAGATGCTCGCCCGAGCCGGGACCGCGCTGGTAACTCAGCCAGGCACTACGACGTGGTCTCCTCTATGCCGACCCCTTACTCATTAATAAAAGGGGAGATACGCTAACTACCCCAGACTAGGACCTAGCCGGCTCCGATCACGCCCACAGCTACTAGAACTTCAGGCATATTCAGCTAATAAGTATCAAACGTCAGCTTTTTCTGCTTCAGATTATCTCTATATCTACTACCGTCTAAACCCAAAATGTTAGCCTCTGCGACGTCGATAGTAAAATCGCATTAATGATAATTTAAGCATCGACTATAGCCCCGTCTAGAGCAATGCTAAATTAGCTAACGGTAGTAAGAGGTGATAAGTATCTTTATTTTAGTACTATTTTTATTGAGACTGTTAGGTCACACATAGGGATGAGAGAGACATGATTGTGTTGTATTGAAGTTCTATCTGATGAGCCTGCTGGTGCAGGAGTTATATATACTGTGGTTGACGGAGGATCGTTCCTCCGAGCTCCGTGTCATCAATTTTGTCTAGTTAATAATTACTCTTCATCGAGTTATTAATAGTCTGCCTCAGTTCTACCAGGCCTTGTACTTGGTCAGCTCCCAGTTGACATCCCCTAGAAACTCGCGGCTGTTATATGGGGTTACGCAGCCGTCGAAAAACCTGCGCCTGTCTTCCAGACGCATTCGTTTGGCTGCAGGAAACTCCGCTCCTTCCTCCAAGAAATCGACCTCATCTGCCGCAGGGACCCCGTCGTCTTGGTCGTCACGGGGGGCTGATCGCTGTCTCTTAGACGGATCGCCGCCGGCCGGCCGCTGCGTCAGGTCGCGCCCAGAGCTTGGCGTCATGGCCAGGTCGGCTCTGCCGGTCAGAGGCGTGCTGCCGCCGGAAGTGCTGGCCAGGCCGCCGCCGGGCGTGCTGATCTGGCTCTTGGCGTTGGATGGAAGTGCGTCTAGATCCGGGTAGGCTGAGGCCATGTTCTCGATGCAACACATGTCGTAGTGGTGCCGCAGCGCCCTGCGGTCGATATCCAAAGGCACGGTTGCCTTGCGGCCGTGGTAGGGTTCCAGGTCTTGATATGGCACGAAGACACGTACCAATAACGTCTTCGGGTGGATAGAAACGAGGCGCGCATCGAAAAAGTCATGGATGTGCTTCATCAGCAAGATGCCGTTATGGGGGCTCCACGTTTTTCGCCATGCCTCTTGCAAAAGACGTGGATTGTATCGCATTGTCTCATCAACGTCAGGGCTCGATGCATTCGTGCTGGGTATTGGGTAGAGATGATAATGCTGCTGCGGCACCACATGGCAGGCTTGGATGCCCGGACCGATCGGCTGGCCGAGGCACCACGGCGCGCCGGCGCCGGTGATAGCGCAGCATGCGGACCTGTTGATGCACGCCATTCTGAATTCGCTGATGACTTTGCGCGCCTGGTCCATGGCTATGTCCATGTTCGCGGGAGCGACTATATTAGCGTATTCACCGTCGGCGTCGTCGGTTGGTTTCGTAGGTGAGCTGCGACCTGACGCGCTTCGTTTTGGGGGTGACTGCGAGCGAGCCTTGGCTTGACGCCGCAGCGGCATGATGTTAAGTCTCGAGTCAGACGGCGTCTTATTGTGCGGTATATAGGCAGGATGGCGATATCGATTGGGGGTCGGCAGATGTTGGGCGCATTTTGCTGTTGAGCCGTAGTGTCAGCAGAGAGACATTGAAGAGACACTGATAATGGAAAGGTCAAACCTCGAAGGTGGTCTTTTAATGAGGAGCCAGCTGGTAATAGGCAACGGCTGTGCCGCACGATGTGATATTTGATGGTCCTGCGTGCTTTAATGGGATCAATTGACGGCACGCCGGGGGCGATGGCATCTATGTTTTCGTCTGTTATCCAAGCAGGATATTCAACATGTTCATCTCCGTTTTCAGGCTCGGGTATCTCGATCAGGGCAAACGCGATGCCGGCCCACGGCTTGTTGCGCGCTGTATTGCCGCCATCGCCGTTGTTGCCGCCATCGCCGTTGTTGTCGCTGCCTCGGTTGTTTCTGCTGTTGTTTCCGTCGTCCTCGTCGTTTCGATCGTCGTCCAGAGAGCTGCCGTCAAAGCATAACGACAGCTCGGCGCGCACGTCAGCAAAGGTCACGGTCGGCTTGCGTGGGTTCTGGTGTATGCCCGCAAAGTGTGGGGGGAATTCATCGTCGTCGTCTGGTCCGATGGTGAAGAGCACGTTCCATCCGACAGCCCGCATCGACGCTGTCACAGCCGCCGACATGGCTTTTGCTGTTTGGTTATTGCAGGTTTTAACGAGGCCTTCAGGCCCTGATTCCGACATTAACTCTCAGTCTCAGGAATTATCGAAAGAGTACAAGGCGTGGGTGGAGACATGGGCTTTGTAACTCTCTTGAGAGTAACTCTTGCCTAAGTTGGGGGAGAGTTTCTCTCACACAAATCAGGGCTTCGTTCGGTAATTTGTGGGTAGGAAATACTTGTGACCAGGGCCGCTGCTAGCGTGGTACCTCAACAGCAGGGGTGTTCTGGCGTTGTGTAAAAGTTAGCGATTTTTATAAAAAGAACTGGGGCTTTTTACGTGAGACTTCCTGAGAGTTACTGTCGGAATCAGGGCCTCATGGGGCGGCACGGCGGGCGCAAGTGCTCCATACGTGGGTGACTAATCCGCCGTTGTCAGGGCAACGCCACAAGACAGTCGCGACAGGCCAGGAAGTAAAGCCGCCTCGAAAGAATATTGTGGGGGGCGTGGCACATAATTATCCCTTTGACTGTGGAGGAGGAGCAAGCAGGTAACTTGCAGGGATTCCGTCCAGCCAGGTACCTTAGAAAACGTGATACTTTCTGCGGCACAGAAATTGGTCTGTATTAGAGGTACTGTGGTGCAGGCGAATACCAGGCTTGACTTCCTTCGCAGGCAAATTAATATATGCAGTCTGGTACTTCCTGGTCTCTCTTCCCTATGGGTCTCGTGACCTGCTTGCTCCTCCTCCACAGTCAAAGGGATAAAGGACGTTAGCCATCTGATCTGACAATCAGAGTGAGTACGGTCGAAATACATTGGCTTGCGCACCACACCAGAGTACCCAGTAACGCTGGTATTAAGTGTATGTACTGTCTACTTTACCGAATAACACAAACTAACTAATCCGTAGAGTTGGTCAATACCCTGATGATAAGCGGTGATAACGCTGGGGGCATAAATTATGTCCTGTGGACTCAGATATGGATCCATATCAATAAGCACTCGATGCCACTTGACCTTGTTGATGCTTTTCAAAGCCCAGATATAATGTTAATTAGTGACTGCTGCAATTCCGCAGTCAGCAATCAGATTTCTCATCACCCGTACTCGCCACTTCATCAACGACGTACCTGTTTTCAGCCTTCTCGACGGGCACCTGGACTAGGCACTCCGGATGTGATTGATCAGACAATTGCCAATATACGCAGTCTTCTTTGCACGCCCAGATCCATTTGTAGCCGGGCTTTTCCACCTGCCATAGTACCATATACTTGCATAGCGTGGCTGATCCAATGGCAAAACGGCCACGGTCGCGGGGTAGGCTACTGCCTACCGTTGCGACAGCAAGAACAACAAGGAATTTGGTGACAAGCTGCATCTTGATCAGTTGTGTTGTTGGAGAAAAAAAAGTGTCTTTACTGATTCGATTTTTCAAGGGAGGAAAGAGCTCTCTTTATAGTACACTTTGACAGCCCATCTCGTCTTCGGAGCAAGTTGGCCGTGCAGTGTCACACCACCTGTACAGACTCGACCACCCGATTCCCAAGCAAAGAATCACGATGCGGTTATATCTGCCCAATTAAACATCTGTATTGTCGCGCTGCTTGCCGATGGTTACCGAGATGCACATCTAAATTGGTAGCAATATTGGCGCAGCTTGCTAGTTTGGCGCCACAATATATCAGAATAGCGGCCAGGCAAGGCACATTGTGTCAAGCCCAACTTTTACGGAAACGGATCAAGAAAAATTTCGGATTTCCCTCACCTAGTCCAAGTACAAGGCCAATGAGTCAATACCGCATGCATCAGACTTTCGGGGAGTAGGTCTAGGCCAATGTTGATGGTGAGGTAGGTATGAGGCGCGAGACAAGGAATCTATGCTGGTAAAGTGTGCCGATACAAGTCGACAAGATATACTATTCTACCTGAAATATGGAGCATCAGAATTAATGAAATGGTCGGAAGAGAATTACATAAAGCAGGGTAACAAAATTAAAGCAAGCCAAAGAGTCAAAAGCTACAGGGCGGAGCTTGTAAGAGCAATACAGTGCAACACAGTGCAACACAGTGCAACACAGTGTCTTGCGCCAACGGGCACTCGACAACAGCCATGCTTAAGAACTGAATCATCGATAATCATCTCATTTACAAATTCGCGTCAAATGATAGGCAAAAAATTTCCGTATTTTGTCTGCACTGGTGTTATGCTATGGTGGCCTGACTAAAGCATCATCGCGGATCGCCAAGTCTCCATAAAAAATCTTCAACCACCACATTCGTTCGTTCACCAGCAAGCTCCTACTCGACGACAAATCTAGGCCATGGTGTCTCATTGCTAAAACGCATACGCAAATCCATCCTCCAGCAAGCAGCCATGGCCGGACGTACGACCGTCTTCCTCACCCCCGAGGAGACCAAGCGCGTCACCCAAAAGTTTGAGCACGGCGCCGAGCAGCGCAAGACCCGCGCCGGCGAGGCCTGGAAGGCCGAGGACCGCAGGGGCCTCATCCAGCATGCGACGTCCACGTCTCTCATGCAGGAGCTGTCCCTGGCGTCGCTGGGCTTTGGAGCGGCCCCGAAAAAGGGCGACGAGACCATGATGACCTATGCCGTTGGCGCGCCGTACCCGCCGTGCACCGTCGATGCCGCGGACCTTGAGCCGATGGCGGTCGCGGAGCTGCAGCTCGAGAGCCACCACCGCGGCAAGAAGCTCACGGTGCGCCGCGTCTCCCCCGTCGCGGAGCTCAAGACGTCGTCGTGGGCGGTGGTGGAGGGTGTCGGGGCCGAGCCGGACCAGGTCGTGGTGTTGGAGACGTTTCTGCACAAGCAGCGCATGGGCAGGGAGCTGCTCGATTTCGGCTCCGAGTTTATCATCAAGGAGCCCTATTACACGCTCAATGGCGACAACGAGGCCGTGATTCGCGTCAACCATCCCTCGGACCTGGTCGTTGCTGCGTTTAGCGAGGATCCCGAATCCTGGCGCGACAACTACAAGGTCGAGGACCCGGCCGTCACCCCGGCGCAGTGCAAGGAAAAGGGCAACGCGGCGCTCGGCAAGAAGCAGTACGCACTCGCGCACGCCTACTACACGCGGGGCATCGTCGCCGCCGACGCCGCCGCCGCCGACCCCGCGAGCACCTTGTCTCAGGACATCCGCCGCAACCGCGCGCACGTCAACCTCCTTCTGCAGCGCTACGACGAGGCCAAGGCCGACGCGCTGGCGTCGCTCACCAACGGCGGCGCCTCCGAGGAGCAGCAGGCGCTCGACGCCAAGGCGTACTTTCGCGCCGGCAGCGCCGCCTACGCGCTGGGCGAGTTTGCCGAGGCCGGACGTTGCTTTGCCGAGCAGGACCGCCTGCAGCCGGACAACAAGACGACGCAGGTCAACATTCGGCGAGCGGCCAGGCGCGTGGAGGAGCAGGAAAAGGGCAGCCACGACATGAAAAAGGTCGTCGCTAGCCTGCCCAAGGTGCAGTGGAAACCCGACGTGGCGAGCTTTGACGGCGAGACGACGGTCAAGAGCAGTCCGGGAGCGGGACGAGGGTTGTTCGCCGCGCGCGATTTCGCGGCTGGCGAGCTCATCATGTGCGAAAAGGCGTTTTGCACAGTGTCGAGCAAGGACAAGGCCAGCGCGGCGGTCACGGCGCTGACGGTGGATGTTGGCCAAGACTACAGCATTCGCGTGTTTCCCGCCGGCCTGCACCGCGCCGTCGTGCAGAAGCTGCTCAACAACCCGTCGCAGGCCCCCAAAGTCCTCGGCCTCGACAGCGGCGATTACCGGGGCATCGGCGAGACCGGGGCGTGCACCGCCGAGGGACCGGTCGTGGATACCTTTCAGGTGCACAACATTGTGCAGCGCAACGCCTTTGGCCTCGGCCCGCAGTCGGCCGACGAGGACGTCTCCAACGCGACGACCGGTCTGTGGGCGCGCGCCTCGTACCTCAACCACTCGTGCATGCCCAACTCGGTCAAGGATTTCGCCGGCGACCTGATTGTGGTCCGCGCGGTGCAGTGCATCCGCGCCGGCGACGAGATTTCGCACGCGTACCAGGACAATGGCGACTACGACGCCCGCCAGGCGCTGCTGCAGACGACGTGGGGGTTTGCGTGCCGGTGCGGGCTGTGCGCGGCCGAGGCGGCAGACGGCGACGAGGTCAGGGCGAGGAGGCGGGCGCTGATGAAGGAGGCGGAGGAGTTTGCGCAGAGTACGAATCCAAACGGCGCGCGCATTGTTGCGTTGACGAAAGCAAAGAGGTTGCGAAAGGCGCTGGAAGAGACGTATGATGGGAAGCGGTTCAAGGGTCTGCCGAGGTTGGCGACAAAGGTGATTGATCAGTGGCTGGCGATTGCGCAGCAATGAAATTTTATCATGAATGACGAAGAACGATGCATGGGTTGGGGTTAGAGGCAGGCAAGGAAAAAAAGTGATTTAGCAAAATGCGGTTATAGATGCGGTCGTGTTTCGCCGACAAGACATAGTTATGGAATCATGCAGTTGGTTTTCATGAGTACTAACTAGCATACCAGCTGTGCAACTATATAGGCTTTCAAGTCTTCGCGTTACTTCTTGGCATCAGCCTTCATGCCGGCCTGCACCCAGGCCCGCGACCCGTGCGCCTTTTCCTCGAGCTCCTCTTCGCTGAGCTTGGCCAGCTCAAAGGCATTGTGCGGCGTCGGGACGTGGCGGCCGGCCTCGAAGCCGGGACGCTTCAGCAGCTCAAACAGCCATTTTTTGAGCGCAGGGAACTCGTCAATGTCGACACCAGCCCACTCTGTGACGGAGAATTAGCAAGATATTTCAAGCATGTGAAAAAGATGTTTTTTTTTTTTTTTTTTTTTTTTTTTTTTTTTATATTTTTTTTTTCTCGCGGCTCTTC
>JAAHCF010000687.1:0-19902 GCA_038367545.1 Beauveria asiatica | reverse complement strand
TTTTTTTTTTTTTTTTTGGCGCACTGGCAAAGGGCTGGGTACAAGTTGGACATACCAGAGAAGCCCAGCAAGCCCAGTAGCACTAGAAAAATACAGTGGCGACGCGCTGCACATGATATTGCGTCTATTGCCCTTGTCACCCACAAAATATATTTATCTGAAATATTCATCATTATCAGTCCACTACAGTGAGAGCCCCTCTCATCACTGAACTTATTACGGATTAGAATGGCTCATGTTATGAGTGTATGGGGCTGATGATGGATGCATTGCATGTGGAAGCAGTTGCCGCCGAGTGGATTTTAGTGCTGCGATCGCTAATAAGCATCGAAGCGCTAATAAATAGTTGGGAGTCGAAGCCTGATTTTGCTTTTGATCAGTCTCCCTTTTGTTGCAGTCACAGACTCGTCACGTTGACATGTGGCGCAAAACTCCCCCTTTAACACGTAACCACGTAACTAGCTTATCATACGTCGGCCCGATGTGCTACTATTCTACGGATTATTATATCGATCGTTTCCAGAATCGGTTCGGTTGCCGCTTTCGGTCAGGCGGCTGAAGCAAACACCACCAATGCTGTCGTGTCCCCCCCCTCCAGCTATAATCAGCCACCCCTAGTTATCATGGCATGTCTTTCCTGAGGAATCGCACAAGCGTTCTGGTAGAGTCGTAGTGCCGCAAGATTACCATCTGCTCTACCTCCGTATCCATGTAGAAATGTCATCGGCCATGACTGGGCCATCCGTCTCCGTCTAGTCCATTCTCCATTCTCCATTCTCCGGTTGGCGTCGCACTAGAGGCGGGGGCCTCGGCTTTCCCCCAGCTTTCCATCAGCAGGCAGTTTTGTATGAAATTCAAGTCATAATAACGGCTGTATGCCAGTGTCCCCCCTACAGCTGCATCCCGTCCCTCCCTACGCCTGAAGAAAATCGTCGGCGGCTGCAAGTTTCATCTCAACGAGGCTCCTTGACAACGCCAAGCCGAACCGACATGGCTGCAGAAAAGGATAGCATCACTTACAGCCAGTTTGCCTGCATAGGCACAGGCTTCTCTGGCATCGGCCTGGGTGCGACCCTGAAGCGGTGGTACAACATTACCGACGTGGTGCTCTTTGAGCGCGAAAGCAAGCTTGGTGGCACTTGGCACATTAACCAGTATCCAGGTCAGTGGTAATCCGTACAGGCGACATACTGCACGTGAACAATAGTATCAATCTTACCTTTTTCTTGCGCAACAGGATGCGCCTGCGACGTTCCTTCCCCCTTGTATAGCTTCTCCTTTGCCCCCAACGGCGACTGGAAGCAGCTTTTCAACGTGCAGGCCGATATCTTCCATTACCTGACCAACATCTCGGAGAAATATGGGCTCCTCTCCAAGATGCGATTCAACTCCACCGTCGAGCGCTGTGAGTGGAACGAGGCACGAGCACGATGGCGCATGGATATCCGCGACAACACGACCGGCACCGTCTTTTACCACGAATGCAAGTTTCTCTTCAGCGGCGTCGGCCAGCTGATCCAGCCTCGTATTCCCGATTTTCCCGGCGCCGAAACCTTCAAGGGCGACATGTTTCACGCAGCCCGCTGGAACCACGACGTGTCTCTCAAGGACAAGAATGTCATTGTCGTCGGCAACGGTTGTACGGCCGACCAGATCGTCCCAGCCATCGTCAAGGAGACCAAGACTCTGACGCAAATCGTGCGCTCCAAGCATTGGATCGTCAAGCCGCCCGTCATGCCCAACTTTCGTCTGATGAGCTTCCTCTTCAAAAGAATCCCAGGCCTGCTCAACCTGATGCGCCTGGCCATCTGGCTGGCGCTCGAAAACTCGTGGCGGGCCTTTTACTTGACAAAGTACGCGGCGAGTCTGCGCAAGGCAAAGGAGGCGACCACGCGCGACTACATGAAGAAGCTTGCTCCGGCCAAGTATCACGACATGCTCATTCCCGATTTTCCCATTGGATGCAAGCGTCGCATATTCAACCCTGGTTACCTTGAATCCCTCAACGAGGACAACCTCACGCTCATGGACAGCAAAATCCTCGAGATTGTCCCCGAAGGAGTTCGCACAAAAGAGGGGGTCATTGAGGCAGACGTCATTGCCCTCGCCACGGGCTACACCACGAATAGCTTCCTGCCCCGCATTGAGGTTGTAGGCAGAAATGGCGAGACAGCTGAAGAGCACTGGAAAAAGACCAACGGCGCTGCGGCATATAATGCTATCCTGATGAGTGGTTTTCCCAATTTCTTCATGATTCTAGGTGAGCTTCCCGCGTAGCACATCACATATTCTACACCAAGAGGCTGACTCGTGACGCAGGCCCGAATACCGTTACCGGCCATACCTCGACCGTTTTTGCCATTGAGAATGCCATCAACTACTCGCTACGCATTATCAAGCCCGTGCTGGATGGTGAGGCCGTCTCGATTGACTGCTTGCAGGATGCCGAGGATCGATGGGACCAAAGAATCCAGGATGGCCTGAAAAACACCGTTTGGGCCGATGGCATCTGCAACAACTGGTACTCTCGCGATGCTGAGGGAAAACAAGCCCGCAACTCGTCGACGTATCCATTTGCGCAGAGCGACTATTGGTACAGGTGCTTCTTCCCAATCTATGAAGACCTAAAATATACCGTGAGTTTTCATGTCCGTCATCATCACTTGACCTGTCACTCATTGACTCTATAGCCTGCACTCGATCGACGAACAAAACGACTCGGTCGCTACATCAAGATGGCGGCCTTTGCGCTTGCGCTCTTTGCGTCTGTCAAGGCGGTGCGCACCATCAGGGAAGAAGGCCTCAAGAACATTGTCCAGGGCTACGCTATGCAGGCTTTTGTCAAGTATCATATGCTTCGCATGCGTATCCAAGAATTCATCGGAGCCAAGTAGATATGTAATTGCTTGGCAATATTCCCCGCAGTCTGCTCTCAAGTACATTTAATCGTTTGGCATCGCAGGTTGAAAATTCGCCAAAAGTAAATGTGCATAGTCTAGTGCAAGATGTGTAGGTTTACAGCAGTTTCCGAGTGTGTACAATGGTATAAAATACATGGCAGCTAGCCCTTCCCTCTTCGTTTTTACGACGACTTGCTTGCGCCAGAAACAAGTAGAATAACGCTGCCAAGCTGGCGCCGCACGTCCTCCTTGTTCACATCATGGGTATCATCCACCTCACCCCAGTGGCTCGTCTGCCAGTCGACCTCCAGACTCGTGACGCGGGCCGCTTCCTCGGCGCTGAACCGGGTCTCGCGCGCGACCGCCTCGGACAGACCAGCAGCATCACCGCTCCACTCGGCAATGAAGCGTGCGGCGGTGACGAGGCTCTTACCGGCCAGCACGGCGCGTTCCAGGCCGGCAAGCTCCCAGGCCGACAGGCCCATGACCCAGCCCTGGACGACGTCGCGCACGCCCTCGTCCTGCTCGGCGGGGAAGATGGAGTGGCCGTCGAGGACGGGCTTGACGGTGACGCCGGGCCAGACGTGCGTCGTCAGGAAGCCGACCGTGTCCTCGGCGGCGCGCTTCTGCACGTCGCGAAGGGACTCGCCCGCGTCGTTGCGCAGGTCGAGCTTGCCCGCGGGCGGCGCCCAGCACAGCAGCGAGTCGGTGTCGAGGTAGCGCATGACCGACTCGGCAATGGCGGCGCGGACCGTGGCGCGCTCGCCGAGCGCGTCGTCGGCGGCCACGTCAACGGCGCGGCAGACGAGGCTCGTCAGCGGAATCAGGTGCTGCTGGGTGGCCTGCTGCGCCGAGGTGAGCAGGTCCCACTCGATGGCGAGCGCCGTCGCGAGCGTCGGCTTGCTGAGCGGCACGCGCACAATCTCCTTGTTGTTGGGGTGCCGCAGCGGGCGCGCGTCGAGGAGCACCTGCAGCGCGCCGTCGACCTCTTTGACGTGGACGTCCTTCCAGAAGCGACGCCTCGTGGGCGAGAGGTCACTGCCGCCGCCGGCGGAGGAGGAGGAGGAAGAGGCAGATTGTTTGCCGTCCTTGGCGCTGCGGATGGCCTTGGCCATCTTGAGCATCTCGGCTTGCCTGCGGCGGCGCTCGACTCGTTCGTTGGGCGTGCGCTGGACGGGGGGCTCGGGGGGCGGGCCGGTGCCGACGACGGGGGCGACGTTGGCGGCCGCAATGGCCGAGGCGTGGATGCTGCGGACGGGTAGCGCCGTACTGCTGAGCACACGGGGCGCAAGGCGCAGCGGTATTCGCATCGTCGGCTGCATAATTGTGGTTGAGATGTTGAACGTGCGTAGATGAGTTTGGCAAGGTCTGGAAATTTTGGAGCTGCAGATATGGGGTGGATGCGGAACGTCCCTGGTGCCTCGTGGTCGACCAATTGGCCGTCTTGAGGGGATAGACCAAATTTAAATAATACGTATAAACTTGATTAGAAATTGTTGAATTCAATATTTCTCACTTTGTGCTTGGCTGCAGGAGTATTGTCACCGTTGTGTACACGTTCCATGGAGAGCACATCTTCACCATCCTGACAAACTCCCTCTTCGACACACCACAGAATGCCAACTCATCTGCTACATATTAACGCACTTCTCTACTTGAAGAAATAAATTGATATTCTTGCAAAATAATTTATAGGCTGAACTGGCCGTTGTGATGCCAAAGTATATCAGTCACGTGATTCGTTCCACACCGGCCCCCTCGCCCAAAGTGTCGACGTGGAGATTCCCCTGGCGGCCCATATAGACCACGACACCTGCAACCAAAACCCCCCAAAGCCAGTCGCCCATCATGAGCTACGGCAAAAAGGACGAAGATGCCGATCTGGGCCTGGTCAAGGTGGATCGCACGCAGGTCTTCCAAGAAGGTTCGTCTGCGCACAATGGCTTCGTCGCGCGCCGGCGGCTCGACGCACCCCGCCATTAGATGCTAACAAGCTGGCCCAAACAGCACGACTCTTCAACAGCTCCCCGATTCAGCCGCGACGATGCCGTATTCTCCTGACCAAGATTGCTCTCCTCGTCTACACGGGCGAGAAGTTTCCGACAAACGAAGCCACCACCCTCTTCTTTGGCATTTCAAAGCTCTTCCAGAACAAGGATGCCAGTCTCCGCCAGATGGTGCACCTTGTCATCAAGGAGCTCGCCAACTCGGCGGAAGACATCATCATGGTGACGAGTACCATTATGAAGGACACTGGTGGTGGTAGCGACACAATTTACCGCCCCAATGCCATCAGAGCCCTCTGTCGCATCATTGACGTGGGTTTCCTGGTGAACTGATGATTTCCGCCTTTGCTTTGTATTAACCTCTCCCTAGGCGACGACTGTTCAATCGATCGAACGTGTGATGAAGACTGCGATTGTCGACAAGAATTCTTCCGTCTCCTCCGCCGCTCTCGTTTCCTCGTATCACCTTCTCCCCATCGCCAAGGATGTCGTCCGCCGTTGGCAGAGCGAGACCCAGGAGGCTGCCGCCAACTCCAAGTCTGGTGGTGGCTTCTCCCTGGGCTTCTCATCCAGCAACCAGATGCCCGTAAACAACTCGAGCATGACACAATACCATGCCATCGGTCTGCTTTACCAGATGCGCATGCACGACCGCATGGCCCTGGTCAAGATGGTTCAGCAGTTTGGCTCCCCTGGTGCTGTTAAGAGCGCCCCTGCCACCGTCATGCTGGTTAGACTCGCCTCTCAGCTTGCCGAGGAGGATGCCTCTCTGCGCAAGCCCATGTCACAGCTTCTTGTTGGCTGGCTGCGCCACAAGTCCGAAATGGTCAACTTTGAGGCTGCCAAGGCCATCTGCGAACTCCGCGATGTCACTGACGAGGAAATTAACCAAGCCGTTCACGTCCTCCAGATGTTCCTCACTTCGCCACGCGCCGTTACCAAGTTTGCCGCCCTCCGCATCCTCCACAACTTCGCCTCGTTCAAGCCCATCGCCGTCGCTCCCTGCAACCAAGACATTGAGCTCCTCATCTCCAACTCGAACCGCTCCATTGCCACGTTTGCCATTACGACGCTCCTCAAGACTGGTAACGAGGCTAGTGTCGACCGTCTGATGAAGCAGATTGCTAGCTTCATGTCCGAGATTACGGACGAGTTTAAGATTACAATCGTAGAGGCCATCCGCACACTCTGCCTCAAGTTTCCCAGCAAGCAGGCCGGCATGTTGACTTTCCTCAGCGGTATCCTGCGCGACGAGGGCGGCTACGACTTCAAGAAGGCTGTCATTGAGAGCATGTTTGATCTAATCAAGTTTGTTCCCGATTCCAAGGACGAGGCTTTGGCACATTTGTGCGAGTTCATCGAGGACTGCGAGTTCACTAAACTTGCCGTGCGCATTCTGCACCTGATTGGTCTCGAGGGCCCCAAGACCAGCAACCCTACCAAATATATTCGCTACATCTACAACCGCGTCGTCTTGGAGAACGCCATTGTTCGTGCGGCTGCTGTGACGGCGCTGGCCAAGTTTGGCGTTGGACAAGCTGACTCCGACGTCAAGAGCAGTGTCAAGGTTCTGCTGACTCGCTGCCTGGATGATGTCGACGACGAAGTCCGCGACCGCGCTGCGCTTAACCTAAAGCTCATGAGCGAGGAAGACGATGAGATGGCGAGCAACTTTGTCAAGAATGACAGCATGTTTGCGCTGCCGTATTTTGAGCATCAGCTCGTCATGTACGTGACGTCGGATGACAAGAGCAACTTTGAGGAGCCGTTTGATATTTCCAAGATTCCAGTCGTGACCCGAGAGCAGGCCGATGCCGAGGACAGAACCAAGAAGCTGACGGCCACGACGCCGACGCTCAAGGCGCCCAAGTCCGGTCCGACCAAGGCGCCTTCCACTGGCGCCGAAGCTGCGGCGGCTGCCTCTGCGCAGGCGCAAAAGTACACGGAGGAGCTTACTGCCATTCCCGACATGGCCGAGTTTGGCAGCGTACTCAAGTCATCGCCTGTTATTGAGCTCACCGAAGCGGAGACTGAGTACGTCGTGTCTTTGGTCAAGCATATTTTCAAGGAACACATTGTTCTGCAATTCGATGTCAAGAATACCCTTCCCGACACAGTCCTGGAGAACGTATCGGTTGTAGCGTCGCCTTCTGAGGAGGAGGAGCTAGAGGAGGTGTTTATCCTGCAGTCTGACAGGCTGGCGACGGATGAGCCTGGCAAGGTGTACGTGGCGTTCAGGAAGGTGAATGGCGAGAACTCTCTGCCAGTCTCGTCATTTACGAATGTTCTTCGATTTACCAGCAAGGAAATTGACCCAGCGACGGGTGAACCCGAGGAGACTGGTTACGATGATGAGTACGAGGTGTCAGAGTTTGAGCTCACGGGCAGCGACTATATTATTCCCACGTTTGCGAGCAATTTCAACCACTTGTGGGAGCAAATTGGAGCATCGGGCGAGCAGGCCGAGGAGACGCTGCAGCTGAGCAGCATGAAGAGCATTGCGGGTAAGTTTTCAAACCAGACTTGTTTGACAGTCGAATACTAATACGAGTGAATAGATGCCACGGAGCAACTCACACAGGCTCTGTCACTGCAACCGCTAGACGGGACCGACGTTCCGGTCAATCAGAGCACACATACGCTGAAGCTATTGGGCAAGACAGTGAGCGGAGGGCGTGTGGTGGCGATGGTGCGGATGGCATTCTCGTCCAAGTCGGGAGTGACGACCAAGATTACGGTGCGCAGCGAGGAGGAGAATGTGGCGGCGCTGGTGATTGCATCTATAGCTTAGAAAAGAGGACGATAGGCGTTGCGGGTAATAGTGCGATGATGGATAGAGTCATGATGCACAATGCCGAGTGCATATTAAAAGACTTTTTTTTTTCCTATTTATTTATGATGAGCAATTCAATTTGGTAACGTTTTCATTTGACAGAGGACGGCTTTCTGCTGTACAAATTGGTGATGCCGAGGTGGGTGGTGGATAGGCGGGAGAGGAATGGCTTGGCGAGATGCAAGCCACAAGGGTGCCAACAAGAGGGTTGAATAGTTTAGCAGCGTGGTATTTACAAAAAGAACCTCTACATTCCTACGATGCAGCTCTAGTACAGTTTCAATCTTATCTTTTTGCTCCCAACAACATGGTCAAGGAGTGTTTGGTTGAGGTCGAGTCAAGTGATGTCCATCATGTGCGCTGCGCAGGTCATGTAATAGGGCGGCGTGGGGTAGCGTGCTGACAGAGGACTCGAAAACCTACAAGTCAAGCATCTCGACCTGCTCACGTGTAGGAAAGAATGGAAAGAAGCCTGTTCCGACTCGATGTTTCTTTTTTTTCTTGACTCGTTGAAGCCTTGGTAGGGTGTTTTTGTGGTTTAAAAGGCCCCGTCGTATCGTCGTACCGGGTACCAATAAGCCGTAGAAGTGGTGGGCCAGGCGGGTGGCCGGACATGTCGGCTACAAGCGCAGACGTGAATGTTCATGGTGGAAATGCAAGAGCTGCTAGGAGGGATTGGGGTGCGAAAAGAGGTGCAAAAGGGTTAGAAGGAAGACGCTAGTCAGAGTAAGCCATGGGCCAAGTGGCAAGAGGATCTTTGGTGCTGTCCACTGGCCTTTTTGGGTCTGTCTGCAAGTACATGGATTCCCCTCCCGCGCCAGCCGGCCGAGGCAAAAATGATATCAAGAGAGAGGTAACTAGGTTTTGGCATATGCTTTGCGGGGAGAGCATCGTTGGGTCGGTGGATGGTGGCATGTAAGCGGGAAAAGTAGGAGGCGGCAGAGATGTGCAGCTGAAGAAGGCGCCAGTGCGCATTGTATTTGCATTTTCGCTGGGTGAAACAAGGGACAGAAAAAAGAAAAACGCGCAATGTGTCTAATTGGCAAAGACGCGAGAATGAGAACTGCCTTCATCGTTGAGGTTTAACAAGATGTTGACGGGCGCTAGCAAAATTTACAGAAAGAACTGACAGCGCTGTGACGGAGCACCGAGTCAGCGCTTCAACACCTAACCCAGGGGCCCGTGGGGAGTCAAGGCCCTGTTTTAAAGTGGCTGAATGATTGTGCTTGGGGGGGTTTGAATTCTGTTAACTTATTAGTACGGATTAGTTGAGGTGGTATTTAACCTTGAAAGGTCTAATCGGGTAAAGCCAGCAGAGCACGAGGCTGCAAAGGTTGGCAGCAGGCCTCGGCTGTAACTAGGTGGTTATGCTGGTCGGGCAAGACAGAGAGGATACGGCGTAACCGAGTCTCTCCGAGAGAAGCAGAAAGTGATGTAGCGAAACGCGACTCGAAATCGAGTCGAAAAAAGAAGAGAAAAGTCGTGCAATAATATGTAAGTATTTAGTGCTTTGCTACTTGTTTAGATTTTAAAATTACAATCGCTCATCAACTTTTAGCACATGCAAAATAAATGTTCATTGATTAATATAGCGACAAAGGTCCCTGTGGCCCGTAACAATTACCCCCCGCCCCGCTCTGCCCTGTAAACACGCTGCGTGACGCCCGGTACATCGAGTGGCGCCTAACGGTTGGTGATCAGAAAAGTACCGCCTATCCAACTCTAATAGAGCTTCTCCAGCTCTAATTTTGCTTGCCAAAAGATGCCTAGCTTACTTCCGTACCCTGTAATTATCTACCTGTTATCACTTGTACCTAGGTACCTTGCCAAAGTAATCAACATCGTCCATCTCCCTCTCTCCCGGATTCAACCCCCCCCGGTCCCAACAACAAGGCTCGGGCTCGTCTCTCTTTCAAATCTATCCGATTCCTTTCCTCCCCCTCCTTCTTCTCTGTCCATCCTTTTGATTTCCACTTTTGATTTCCTTCCCCAGGTTTTTTTTTTACTTTTGCAGATTCTCCCTTCTCGTTACGACTCGGAAAAGCGTACAAACAGGACCCCCATCACCATCTTTCCCCTTTCGCACATAGCATCACCACGCAGCGAGCTCACACCAGCCGAACTCATTCAAACTCGACCTTTTTTTCTCCCCAATCTGGGGAGGCTAGCTAGCTTTGCTGCCCTCAAGATCTGCCATTCAGCACACCGGCGATAATCGCCGACTGCGCACATAACCGCCCGGTGTCTTGAATACTCGGCTTCGACCTCTCTTACGCGCGACGCGACGACCACACACATCCAAATATACAATATGAATTCCCTCGAAAGCAGGCTGCGGCCCAAGCACCAGGTCCTCGTCCTCAAATGCTACCCCCGCACCACGAAAGGCGCCGTCGACGTTAAGCCGAACTCGAGCGAGCTGAGCTACCTACTGTTCTACGCCACCAGCCGACGCTCCAAGATTCAAAAGATTGGTGCCTTTCTCGAGAAGAAAACGGCCACCGACGTCTGGCGCATGCGCATCGGGTATGTACTCGATTGGAACCCCGGCCTTGCCGGCCATGCCGTCTTGAATATCTGCCATGTTCAGCTCAATGCTAACCCGAACCCCTTAGCAATGTCCAAGTCACGCTCGGCATTCTGGCCGCTCTCGTCGAGAAATCTCCCAAAGAAGCTGCCCTCATCGCCCCAACCGTTCTCAAAATTCTCGACCTCATCCTCCGCTCCGACGACATTACCATGATTGAATCCTCCATTCCCACCTTCGAGGCCTTTTGCGAAAACCACGACCCTAGCTCCCTTTTTGGCGACAAGGACTACCTCAGCCACTACGAGGCCGTCGTCCGCGCTTACGCCCAGCTTGCCTCCAAAAGTTATCACGCCGACAAGCCCGCCGTCACCCGCTCTGTCCAGATCCGCTGGCGCAATGCTGGCCTTTGCGCCATCAAGTGCGTCTCCGCCGCCGACGCCCTCTCCTCCCTCTCCGGTCGCCAAATCAACGTCATTGTCCCCTCTATTCTCGACAATCTTTGGTCCGACCACGAAAACTTCCTCGATGTTGTGTACGATCGCCAACAAACCGAAGAGAAGCACGACGCCGAAAAGACCACTCGTCGCAGGACGAGCGTCGTTACCGTTCGAACCAACGAGGAGCCTGCCGACGCCAACCCGCTCGCCATTTCTGGCACTGGCGCCGACGTCGATAACATGGCCGAGGAGGAGACGGGTGTCCTGGCCCTGCAGTGCCTCAAGAGCATTTTTGTTGCCCCGAATCGCTCCCAGATTCACTCCGCCACCACTGCTCTATTGCGCTTCGTTGCCCAGCGCGCCACCGCAGGCGATGCCATCATCACCCGCGACCCCGCCAACAATACCGACTCGGGCCCTGCCATCCAGCTTTTCAATATAATTTCTCGTTGGGCCCCTGTCCAGGATCGCTACATCATCCTGCTCGTCGCCCTCGACACCATGGTCCGCGCCCCTCTCAAGGAGGAAACACTGGACCACCACATTATATATACCGCCATCATTGGCTCCATGCTGCGCTCCGACCTCAACCTGATCGGTCTCAGCGTCATGGATGTGCTGCACGGCCTCATCCGCCAGATGCGCAAGCTATTTCAACTTCGCACCGGCAGCAATCCATCTGCCAGCGGCAGCGACGACCAGCTTGACAACCCCCACGACAGTCACAGCACCCTTCGTGCCGATCTGCTCCATCGCCTCGAGTCTTGCATTGGCGATTTGGCCCATCATGTATACTACGCCGATCAGGTCTGGGACATGATTACTGCCATCTTGGTCCGCCTCAAGCCTACTCAAGCCAACAGCACCGCTTCTTTGCCGCAGGAAAGGGCCAACTTGTTCGAGAATGGCGACGTTGCCGGCATCACTCTCGAGCCTGCCTCTACCGAAACTGCCCAAAACTCTCAAAACGAGCAGTCGCTGTCCTACGCTTCGGGCCGCGCATCGGCTCTACGTGCCATCAAGGCCATTCTAGTCGTCGCCAACCCGCAAAAAAAGGTGACTGGTAACATGAACCTTTCACGAAGCCGCGTCCCCATCCAGGTTTGGGAGGAGACTCAGTGGCTGCTGCAGGACCCCCACGGCAGTGTCCGCAAGGCTTATGTTGACGCTCTCCTCATTTGGCTTGATCGTGAGACCGTCTCTCAGGACAGCAATGCCGACGACGACTTTGAAAGCCCCCTGTCGACCTCGAGAAACCACGACGTATTCCCCTCGCGCCGCGCCGCGTCCAACAATAACCATCGCGAAAAGCCGCTCAAGAACCACCACATATCCCACTTTTTGCCCATGCTACATCTCGCCATCTACGACTCTGCCCTGCAGCTTGTCGACTTTGACAGCGACATGTGCCTGCTCCACGCCCTGCTCTCCAAGCTAGTCGCCAAGCTCGGTATCAACGCCGTGCGCTACGGCCTGCCCATGATTTTCCGTCTGCAGGAGGAGATTCAGGAAGTAGACCTGCCAGTTCAAAAGGTACGCATTGCCGCGCTCTGCCACGGTTACTTTTGGAGTATCACCGAAAAGTTCCAGCTTGACAACGCGAACGTTGGCCGTGCCATTCGCAATGAGATTCGGCGCCGCCAACAAACGCGTTTCTGGGTCGAGGGCATCACCGTGCCTCCCAGGCCGCTGTACGAGGTTGGTGTTCTCGGCCGTGCCGGACAGGACCCTGCCTGGGATACTAAGGCCGTTGAGACTGGCGAGCTTCTGCCTTTTGATGACAGGTTGTCGCTGGTGGAGAGCATCGCCTCGGCGTACCAGGACAGCGTTCAGTCGCCACCTGCCAGCCCTGTGGCCTCGCCTTCCAGCCGTCAGCAGGCGCCGCCCTTTGGGGCCAACATGCAGTCCATCAGCGAGACGGAGCGCGACTCTGAGCTGCCTAGCAACTACCGCCAGCAGTTGCTCGCCGAGTGGTCTCGCGACGGCACCATTGCTGCTATTGCTGCCCAGCGCAGGACCGAATCCATCACGGGCTCCAAGAAGACGGGCACCACCGCCACCCGCGCAAACCGTTTGACCGTCAACACAGCCGGTGGCGCCAACGGCAACAATCACAACGGTGGCGGCCTTCCTGTCTCGCCCTACGGCAGCCTGCACAATTTGCGGCCGCACACGGCCCAGCCGCAGACGGGCGCGGACCGCTTCGGCTCCCACGCCAAGATGCGCAAGTCGAGCATCCAGAGCGCCAACGCCCCCTCGCCCTCGCCCGGCCAGCAGAGGGAAAGGGGCGGCGCCATCGCCTCGGTCGACCAGCTCAAGATGATGCTCACCGGCAACATCTCGCCGCGCGCCGCCGGCATCCCTGGCACCGCCAACCCGGATTCGGATGACAGCGGCGATTCCATGGTCAGCTACGACTACACCATGTCCGAGCTCAGCTTTAACCCGGCGACCGGACAGGCAGACGGCGCTGGCGCCGGCAGCCCCGCAGGGCAGGACATGTTTCGACTCACCTCAGCGTCGTCGCGCGGCGGCCCGCCCTCTACGGCCCACACGGACCGCAGCGGTGGCGTCGTCTCTTACGCCGCTGACGATGAGGATGACGTCCCGCCCGTGCCTCCGCTGCCCAACATGGCGGCGTACGCGGGCAGCAAGCAGCAGCCAGGCAGCAACCTGCTCGGCCACGATGTATCCCCCAAGACGGCTAAGCGCAGCGCCAGCGGCCGTGGCGAGTTTGGCGGTCGCCAGCGGACTGGCAGCGCGGCCAGGGGACCCGTCGATTTGCAGGATCTGCTAAGGGGTATCGACAGCACATCTGACGAGGGCACTCTGGGTAATCTGACGCGGCCGCCGTACTAAAGAAAGAGGGGAAATTGGCCATGAGGAATTCGGGATAGGTTTATAATGGGTCCGTGGTCTTGTCAGCTTGGATCTCCTTTCTGCAGCTACATTACTACATTTATATATAATTATTCTTTTCGCGTGGGAAACTTGAAACAGTATATTTGTTTCTTCTTTCTTTGCGCAAACATCTTGTTCTTGGTTTTGGTTGCATCATGTTGGAGATGGAGGAAATTATTTTGTCAAGTGTTCTTGTTCTTGAGCACAGAGGATAGAAGGAAAAAAGCAGGTCCATTTGAAGCACTGTTGCAGCATAACAACACCCAGCGATGAGGAGAAAAGAAGAGGGGGGGGGGGGGGGACAGGGAATACAGTTGACGTGTTCGTTTTGAGCGGAGCAGGCAACAAACGAAAGCCAGTAATTTATCTGTTTATTCAACATTAATACATCATGATTAATCATTCAGCGTGTGTGGACTGGCTGTTTCTCAAGACGTAGAGTAGAAGCAAAATGATTGGCTTTTCTTGACGATAGAGTCAAGTGAAAGAGTGACTGGAGAGCTAGCTGCATTCTCATTCATTCCAGAGCGAAGAGTAAGACTGGCAAGTTCCATGAGCATCAAGTATTACAATTGCGACGTAGCCCTGGGTGCTGGGAAGGCGGCTGTAGTAGTATGAAGACTGCGTATAAGTGGCCAGCGGAGTTTTGGCTTTACGCAAGGAGAATCAAAACGCCATGCACTATCAAAGTCTGCCTTCTACAGTGGACGATACAAGTACTGTGACTCTAGTGATCGTGGCTGGTGGCCCAGGTAATGGCCAACCCTGATACAAAAGCTGCCAACGTCTTGGCCAGCAGGGGTTTGGGGAAGAAATTGACTCGTTCTGACGTGCTCTAGAGCGTGACGCATTGGTCGTACATCATTACAGAGTGATACTATCAGAGCAACAAGCCAGACGAGCAAGAGAGAATCAATCATGTGGCGCCATGTGTCAATGCTGTAACTGTAGCTTTCACCGCTGCAATCCAGAGTAAAACTTTATCGACAGATCATTCGCTTGTTCCATTCGGCGGCTGTGAATGCATTTCGCTCGACGTCAAGGTGCCATCCTCCTCTGCGCCTGCATGCCTAGATAGGGAAGTCTGCGAGTGCAGTACCATTCGAGTGTAGAGCTCTGGATTGGCCTGGTATGTGAGTAGGTCCGGAGATGCGCCGGCCTCGAGCAGCACGTGGACCGTCTCATCATGGTGCCAGAACGCGGCCCACTGAATACCGCTCTCACCGGCCGCGTTTCTCTCATTGGGGTCTGCGCCTGCAGCCAGCAGTAGCCGGACGGCCTCAACCTCGCCGTAAGTGGCAGCGACGTGTAGCGCCGTGGAGCTGCGGGCGCCGCCGCGCCGCTCCAGCTCGTCAGGGCCGCAGATAGCTAGCAGTGCACGCAGAGGAGCGATAAGGCCCTCGCGGGCGCACATGTATAGTGGCCTTGTCCCCCAGATCTGCGGCCCCCCTTGCGGATAGATGCACTGATACCATGCCGCAAAGTGGCCAGCCGAGGCGGCAAACTTGGAAAACAGCGCGAGGTAGCTCTGTTCATCGCAATACGGTGGTGTCATGGCTCGTGCATGTCGCGTCCAGAAGCAAGCGGCATACTCAAGAAAAGGCCACTCTCGTTTGCGTGTCGCGAGTACGGCCTCGTCGGGACATGTGTGCTTGAACGGCGGCAGTGCGAGGTAGTAGAGGCAGGCATGCAGCATGACGGAGTTTGCGGCGGCTGGATCAACGTAGTAAGAGCCTGAAAGCTCGGGATTGGTGAGAAAGATGCGGACTGACGAATGGGCGAGCTCGATGCAGTCATTTCCGGCATCGCAGTGAACAAGGCTATGCAAAGAGTGTACAACGGCCTCTGGTTCGATGAGACGGTCGTCTTCTCCAAAATCATCGGTGAACACGAGGGACGCAGCTTCTCCCAGCTCGCCGAGAGTAAGTGGCCGCATGGCTGACACCAGATACTGGAGCATGCACCTGGCCACATCCGTCATGTCGCTTGGAATATTCCGCAATATTCCCATATAAATATCCCCAAGGGTAGAAGCCACTCCGTCTAGAGCGCTCTTGATGGCTTTTGGAGTGGTGCGTCTCAGAAGCTCATCGATTGTGCAACTGGTCCATCTAAAGGAGCCTTGATGCTGAGATTGTATGGTCTTGATGAGCGATGCTTGTAGGTCAGGCCGCAGCCGTTTGAGCTTGGACTCTCGCGCAAACCGGTTTGTGACGTATGCGTTAATGTCGTTGCTGACCATGGCGACATCCAACTTGACTTCATTCGTCGGTACACGGTGCAGAGTGACATTATCTCGAATCGTCTGTGCTACATTCTCAGTACTTGAAAGCATGAGTCGGACGCGCCCGCTGACTCCGTTGGTAACAGCTTTGAAAAGCGCCTCCAGCACAGCAGCTAGATTATCTCCACACTCGTCCGCGGCGTCCACAAATAAGAAGATTTCATCCGAGAGTGCTCGAGTAATCCTTTCAATCAGCGAAAGAAGCATTGGTACCTGCACCAGATCGATTAAACTGTTGCGCGACTTGGACTCTTGGTAGGCTGAGAGCACCGCATGCCGAATGACCGCACGCTGCTGGCAGAGTTGAGCGACGAGCGAGCCGAGTATATTGCGAGGCTCCTGCGATGAGGAGTCGTTGTAAGAGCAGTAGAAGTAAGTGACGAGGCAACCTGATTGCAAGAGTCTGCAACGCCGACGTCAGCCAAACAACCCAAGAGTGGACTGAAAAGCCAACAGGAGCCTACCTATCAGCACAGGCGGACAATAAGCATGTCTTGCCGGAGCCAGGATTTCCTTTCAGCCAAAGAAATGGGGCAGTTCCAGAAGCCCAGTCCCGAAATGTCTTGTTCAAGAACCAGGAATTTGTGCCTGCCAAGCGACAAGACGAAGCTGTAGCATGGGCTATGCTGGGGTCGCTGGGCGCAAGCCACTTCATGGCATCCAAGTACACAGCTTCTTTCTCTTGAGTTTGTTGAAGTTCTTGCACCGATTGGAATATTGCATCGACAGAGCATTGCATGTCTTGCGTAGACTGTAGACTGTCCCTTGTCACGGCGAGAATGAAGAAAGTTTTGAGACGCTCCAGGTGCGTCGCCAACGCTTGGACTTGAGGCCGTTTTAGAGGCCATGTCAATTTGGTTGTAAGCTGGCGTGTTCTCGACGGGCTAGTTCTGAGAGTTTCGGCAAGCTTCCTAAGAACCAAATGTGTCTCATCGAGCATGTCTTGGCATTGCGGAGATTGCAGGTTTGACGAAGTCACAATGTATGTGCTTCTATTCTCTTGCATAAATTTTAGGTCCTGCTCCATCTGTGTGAGTGCTGCCTGCATTCCGAATAGCTCGCAGCGTAGCTGCGCGACTTCCGTTCTGCATTCTTTGATGCCATTGCCATAGACGTAAATAGCCTGTGTGACCTCGGTGACGACGTCAATGACCCTTATCACAGACGCGAGTTCCATTATCGCTGCTAGGCTTTGCCCCTCGACGTCTTTTGACCCGATTGTCTGGGCAGATGATTCAAACAATCATGCCCAGCAAAGTATTGATGGCCTGAAAGTGAGGCTGAGGGGAGGGGGTTACACGTCAAGACACTCTATTTTTAGATGAATAATCAGTTGCTAGGTGCGCACAATAATTGGTCACATGCTCGATATTCACACCACGGCCAGACGGAAACGAAAACGCTGCTATTTGGCTGAATGTTGCGATAAAGATTCGGCTTCGGACTGCCATTTAGTGTTGGATATCCACGATAGTGTACATGTTCGAGACAAGGTTATACTGATCGCGAGGTACGGTGCCGTTGCTAGACGTGCTGTTGAAATTAGCCAAGTCGGTCTAGGTACGCCATTGATTGTGCATGGCCCGTGGCTTCAAATATCTGTTACTTAAAACAAGAAAATCGTGGTTGTCGAGAATTGCAAGTCGCAGCTGACCTCTATTCGGATATTGCACGCATCTGAGAGCACTCAGACACTCTACGGCATGCCCCTATACCGCTGACCAGCTGTTCCAACTGCCCATGTGGGAGCGGCCACAGACCAGCCTAGCCTGCATTGCTCATGGCGATGTCGGGCAGGCCTAATTGCCGGGAGCGATCAGTAGTGCCGGCACCGGCTGTGAGGGAGACCTGTTACGCATACAAGAGTATCATGCCGAAAATCTCGAACGAACTGGGCTGAGCAAGGCATTGGGCGCGTGGCAAGAAGTCGGAATAAGTGGCCGAATACCTGTAGCTGTTGTATTTGGTGGAAACCCAGCCAGCCTTGAACAAGGTGGAGGGGTAGAAACGGATCTCAAGAAAGGGTGTAAGACGAGAGGACGATCTGCTGATGAACCTCCGGTGGATCGGACTTGGAGTGGATCGGCGTCGACGAGAAAGGATGGTGATGATAATGATGGTGAAATTCGAGTCTTTGGCAAAGATGCAGAACCGATATTCATGGGCTGCGTTTGTCATTTCTGAGTGACAGCTGTAGCCGTTTGCACAACTAAAAAGCTGCCAGCTGTCAAGGCTCTCGGCCGGCCGGACCGGCTTTCGGCCATGTCCCAGTGCGCTGTTGCGGCTGTATAACTCGTCTGGCCCTCGCAAACCTCGATATTTCTTTTTGTCTCCAACTATTGGCTCAATATTCAGCGTAGAAATCCATGCTGCCACATGCAGTTCAACAGGCTCTTCTTGTTGGCTTATGGCATTACCTCGCTCCTGCAGTTGTCAAGGGCTGGGGGTTCGGTCTTGCAGGTACTGCCAGCTTGCTGTCTGCGCCTGCGTGTACAGCCGCCGCCATATCCCTCTTGCCGTCTCTTCCTTCGAATTCCGTCTTGTCAAATTTCTCCTTGCTAGTATCTTCGAGTAGACGACTACACTCAACAAATAAATTCTGCCTGCCGCATCTTTTACAGAGTTAATCTGGGATCCGTTGATGATTTGCATCGCCGTCTCATACCTACCCGCCTCTTTTTCCCCACGCAGCGTCGTATCATTGCTTCTACATGTCAGATTGTCACGACGCCAGGTGCATAGCAGATCTATGATCGCTAACTAATACTTTCGGTATTTTTCTGTTACAAGCTTCTATATACCATATTTCGCATCATTTCTTAAAGCTCTACCACTGGTTTGCTCGTCAGGTCGCGCTTTTTGAGAGATATTGCACGACTTGCTCACCAACTCCGGGCCTGTATGCCAATCGCCTCTGAGCACATTGGCATATCATCAATCCTCTAGCCAACACGGACCTTGCCGACTCGATGGATTCTCAAGTTACGAGCGACCAGCTGAATAGCCATCCGTCACACGACCTGCCGGATGAAGCCTCTCCAGAATCAGATTACCAGCCTCTCCCGGCGGGTGCATCGTCTCAACGCGGAAATACTGCCGAACAAGACTCCGAACCTTATCTGCTAGAAGAGCCACTGGTTCCCCCCAACTCTCCTCGCGACGCCGCCTATACCGCCTCGGATAACGAGCCAGTGGCGGGTCACTCATCATCTACCGACTCCTCGGCAAGGCTGGCACTTCACCAAATCCAGAACCCGGTCAATCCGGATTCGTGCTATATTCCAAATAGGGGTAGCTTGCCCTCCGCGAATGAGCCGACAGCGCAGACTTCAGGAGCCATCGACAGTGCATCCGCCTCCGGGCTTTTGGGTGACGTATCTTCGCAGTTTGACGGCCTCGTTTCGCCACCGCCGACGTACCAGCCAGGAGAAGACAGCGCATACCTTCTTAGCGGGGGCGATGCCGGACATATCAGTTCTTGGATGTCGAACTAGTGGTGGCCGTGGAGACACCGACAGCCACCGCAGGAGGCGATCCCCATGACGACGATGGTTGGTAGCACCACCGGCCACATAACCGACCCTGCCTCGTCGGCGCTGGGGGGTGGAAATAATGAGTGTGATGACATCCAGACAGGATATATACAACTGTATAATGAAGGATGCAAATGGATCATCTTCACTCTGATCATTGTGGTCTTTGTGTGCATCGGTGCTTTGCTCTCGTGGGTAGTGCGTCGTGTTTAGCAGCCTCGCTCTTATTTCATTACCCCTTGGACGGAGCACGAAGTATGATGGCTTTGCTTTTTTCTTGAATCCTTTGTTGATTCACAGGGCTGTATCATGCATTGCAGACGTCGACAGCGAATGTCTTGTGGTACCACGCGCAGAGCATTTCAAGCGTTCCTTTTAGATATCCAGCAAATGTGACTTTTTTTTTCAAAAAAAAAAAAAAAAAAAAAAAAAAAAAAAAAAAAAAAAAAAAAAAAAAAAAAAAAAAAAAAAAAAAAAA
>JAAHCF010000686.1:0-20044 GCA_038367545.1 Beauveria asiatica | reverse complement strand
TTTTTTTTTTCCTCTTCTTTTCCTTTTTTTTTTTCGTCGCGCGCGCAAAAGAGCGGTGGCGGTGTCAGGGAAATGAGGAATAAACACTCACCTGAAGAAGAGCATGGTTGTGGTGATGTGAGAGAACCCAGGTGAACGCTGATTCGGGTGGGCGGCAAGGAGTTTGAAGGTTTGGCGTGGACGCTGCAGGGTTGGACAAGAGGTTTCTTTTACCTCGGTCCTTCTAGTCTGACTGAGCTGGTCTCTTCCCTTTTTTTCCGTCCTTTTTTTTTTCTCTTCGGTCTGGCGTAATGAGATGAGATTTGTTTTCAACGATATCATCGCCAAAAGCTTCAAGGCCCGTTGGCGAATGGCGTCACGTGAGTCACGACCCACCGACGAATCCCCCCCCTGGGGGGGCAAGGACACAGCGCACACTACAGTGGAACAGGGTGCCTGTAATTGAAAGCTTGACTGGATGAATAAAGGGAGAAAGCAAGGCGTCAGAGAGGCGGGAAAGAGTCGGGGTAGAAAAGAGTTTTGGAATGTAATGAGATAACTCAGCAGTCGAGTGTTTTTATATTTGACATCGTCTTCTCACCTACTAATAAAATGGCATATTGTTGATCACGAGCAGGACGACAGATAATCTCGAATGTTACTACCTAGGTAGGCTCTCGATGATCTTTGTTCGCCTCCGAGAAGCGCTAGAGAGAGCCCTGTTTAATTCAAGATGTGTTTTTACAGTTCATCATACTCCTAGTATCAATCAATTCTACTAAATCCTCCATTATATCTTGCTGAGTTTGTGCAAACTTGCGTGTGTTGACTTTTGATGATCACCAAGTATCGAGTCTGTGAGTATAACTATGCTTTAGCAATAGCCAGCCGTGTCAAGTGCGGACAGCTATTCTAGCGTCTGATACATGAAAGGCATCTCAATCACCGTCAGTAAAGGAGTATTTCATTAACTAATTAAAGTTCATTCAAGTAACGCTACCAAGGCTCTTCTAAGCCGAGCTAGCTAGCCCTTTTAATTACGCTCTGTGAGAAAATACAAACAAATGTTGCAGCCTTGATCATATTTCATATTTCCTTGCCTTTCCTTTGCTACTCTAGTCCCCGCTGGAGAAATACGTCTCCCATTACCACACTGAAGAACGGGTGCCGCATTGACCGACGGTGCCGGTTTCAACAGTCCAAGATCAAATGACAGCCTTTGTGTCGGAGGCTGACCTGAAGTATGATGATATACAAGGCGTTTGCTCTGCGATGCGCAGGCGTATGACGAGAAAAAGATTATAAATGAAAAGTGAGAAGAGAAAAGAGGGGTCGATCTCCTTGAAAAGAAAAAAAGGGTAGAAAAATTGTGCTAAACGTGTTGTTGCAAGGGTGTCAATACAAACCCTTCAAGTCGTGACCTCATAATATGTAAAGCAATGGCAGAGGTCGCAATATTGCTTGCCGTTGCTCGCGTGTGCAAACATGAAAACTAAAAAACAAAAATGCCAAATAAAGTCATGCCCTTTTTATCCAAACGCCAAGTGAATGTTAAAGCAGACACCCAAAGCTAAACAGCGGGCGGGCCACCAGGACGCACTCTGCCTAGAGACTCGAGCAGTTCTCTGGGAGGAACTCGCTGGATGCCGCTCCCGCGGTCACGCATCGAGGTTGGCGCGCGGACGTAGCCTTCGCGCCTCTTTCGAAGACGGTCTAAAACGACGCCGCCAACGACCATGAGCAAGATGAGTGCAAGCGAGATGGCCAATCCGATAAGAACGACAAAGACCAGCGGCATGCGTTTACTGTGGCCAATCTTGTTGGGTCTCTGCGAAAAAATCCTGCCAATGCTGCTGGTGCCCTGGTTGTTACTTGTGGTCAAGGCGTAGGGCTGGTAATGTGAACCGTTGAACAAGCAAGCTGAGACAGAGCCAGTGTTAGGCAGGTCAATGGCGCCAGTAATCATCAAGGCTTGATCCGATTCGAGTAGAGAGGCGCGATCGTGCTGTTGGGTAAGACGGAACACCTGAAGGCTGCGAAGAACAGTGCTGTCGGGGAGCTTCTTGTCAACAGAGCGCCATTTGCTTCCGTCCCACTTCATCAGGAAGGTTGACTTGTCTTTGAGAGATTTGCCACCAATCCAGAATTGCTTGAGATCCATGCTTGCGGGCGCCAGAACTTCGACAGGACCGGGAATATCACCAAGGTTCGGAAAGTCGGTCCACGTTTGCTTCACTGGGTTATAATAGGCCAGAGGCTTAGAACCGCTTGAGCTTGCAACCAAGTCACCAGCGACGAGGATTGAATCAGTGTTTACCCATTGCAGCCCAGTAACCCGGCCAGTGACGACGGTGCCGGGCCGAGTCCACTGGTCATCGTCAATATTGAAGGTACAGAGACCAGGGCAATCCAGAGCGCCGGCTTTCTCGAAGGAGCCGCCAACAAAGACTTGATCGCCACCGCCAGGGCGAACGGCGATGGAAGTGACAACACCGTCGCCGCCCGTAAGACCAGCGGGTTGGTGAGAGAATTTTTTAGCATCGAGATCCCATCCAATGATACCATGAGCTTCCATTCCACTGACGTTTCCAGAAACTTGACCCCCAGCAAAAAGAATATTGTTCCAAATATCCGCCGCAAAGAACGACGAATCATCGTCAATGCCTTCAGCAAGACCACTTGTGGCATTGGCTTTCTTCGCATCGATAAAGACCAAGTTGTGAATGACTGAGTCGTTGCTGGATCCTTGTGCAGTAAAGTGGCCTGCCATGATAGTAAGGCTCTCATCAGCATTTTCATAAAAGGTTCCAGTGGCAACGCCGGCCAGATCGCCTCCTTGCAGAATGCTTCGTCGTCGTTTGCTCGGCTTCGGTGTCTTCGCGTCAATCTTGGCGGGGAACCTCCCGAGACCTGCGGCTGAAAGGCTGGCAACGCCATCGACTGCAAGCGTAGAGACGTCGATAGAACCGGCAAGGATAGAATTACTGCCGTGAAGGTCCAAGTGGGAAGCAGTCAACACGCCACTGTAGCTTGGGACATTGTGCTTCGAGTCGTGCAGCCAAATACTTTGCGAGGGCACCCAGATGGCAAAGCCATCAACTCGGACCGACGGAAAGCTACCATGGCCGTTTGAGTTGGTGAACGAACCAGTAAACGCGATGACTGTTTCTGGCTTGCCCTCGGTGGTGTTGACGCGTAGAGAAACAACATAGTCGACAGATCCATCGAGACCGGCGCCGAGAGGAGACCAGGCGTCGCTATCGGGATCGTAGACTGCGACATTGTTCAGGCCTTTGGTGTCGTTGGAGAGCGTATTCGAAAAGGATCCGCCGACATAAAGCTTCTTGTTCTCGGCCTGCATGTCCAGAACTTGTCCATTCAGACCACCATCTAGATTCTTGGCTTCTCCACCTTTGCTGGATATAGCCACAATGTTCCTGTGGTTTTTCGAACTAAAGTTGCCCGCAACATAGGTGGTATCGGATGAAGTAATAAGAGCTTTGACACCCGACGACTTATCGAAGCTGTACCCAAGCTTGTTGATTGCGGAGCTATCGAGACTCCTCTCGTCGGGGAGAGGGCCATTAGGATCAAAGTCGAAAAGGCCATTCAGGCCACCGACAGAGTTGATGAGGGTGAATCCAACTTGTTGAGCGACAACAACGAGGTCCTCGACCGTCTGGTCAGCGGTGGGGCTAAGAGTGACACTGGACTGGAACTTGTCAGAGGTTTTTTCCACGAAGCCAAAGTAGATTTGGTCGTATTTGTCAAAGTTATTGGTCTGAAACAGCTCCGTCTCGAATTCGGGCTGCTTGGTGCCACTGGACATGGATCCAGAAACATAGACCCGGCCGCGGTTGGCACATGTGCCATCAGCCACGCAGCCAGGTGTATAGAGATTGATGGAGTAATTGCCAGACTGCGGAATGTTGGGGTAGAAGGTGACGGATGCGTTTGAGCCTGTACGGCCATCATTGACATGGATATTGGCGGTGAGATACTCGGCACTGCTTTGAAGAGATGGTGACCTCTCCCAGGGCCCCGTAGTCGAGGCGGAGGAGACAGTGCCTGATTCGGTACGGCATTTGGGTTCGTTGAAATCGTTGATGGCGTAAGAAAAGACATTGTCCGCAAAGATCTGGACGCCTGCAAGGCCAGCAGCGTTGCCCCACCACTCCAATATCTCGATGCGGAGCTTGCTCATTCCTACAACGTTAACAAAGTAAAAATCCTGAAACTGGACCTTAGGGTCGTTGCTGAGAGGGCAAACGCGGTCACAAGTGGCATTTCTACCCGTATCGGCATCGATGTAGGTCATGTTCATGATGTTGGTGAGGCCGTTAGGAAAAGTCTGGATATTGAATGACTTGGTTCCGTGGTTTTCAAGGTGTGTGTTCCAAATGCGGATCTTGGTAGGCTCAAAGCCGAAGCCGAACTGAGCCTCCCAGTAGCCAGGGGTATCGTCTTGGAGAAGCCAGGTGCTGCCTTGAGCACCAGAGCCACTGGAGCAAGCAACGTTAGCCGGGTCGCTGAAGCCATCTCTGGAGGAGCTTCCCTGGGCACTGATTTTGGCAGTTTCCAGGTTGATAGTTTGAGTGTCGCGCCAGCTACCAGCTGTACTGTTGTAATTTCCAAGCCCGGTGAACGTTCCTCCGAAAAGTATGTGGCCATTATCCATTTTGGTTATGGCTTTGACGGGTCCATTAAACCCAACAAAGGGCAGATTTTTGAAGCCATCCTTGCCATTCCAGGAGATAGCGTTTGTTGAATTGCCACTCTTGAAATTACCACCAATGTAGACGGTGTCGGTAGCATCGTCGCAGAGAATGGCGTTGACCTCGCCCTCGAGACCATCAAGGGTGGTGACCTTGCTGCCATCAATGTCGTAAATTCCGATAGCTTTGGACTTGCTGCCACCAAGAGAAGTAAAGTTGCCGCCGATGATGAGGCCGTTTGATTTGCTGAAGGTGCCGTTGTAAAGACACATGGCTCGAATGACAGCATCCGTCTGAACAGCTGGTAACAGAGCCCCGTTTGGCAGCTCCGAGAAGAGGGCTTCGCTTCCATTGGCACTGCGAGTCTGGCCGCCTTGTCCAACAAACTGGTAGAGAGAAATGCCGCCAAAATCACCAGCAATACCAATTTGGCCAAGGTCGGAAAAGTCGAGATTCGCTGGGGGAGCGGGTTCGATACTGGCTGCGTTTGCCATCATGGGCAGAAGAGCTGTGAGAATAGTGAAAGCGGTGCCATGTCGCTGACCAGGACGCGCAGAGCGCCGGTAGCCAATCGACACCCGCATGGCCAGGGCGTGTTGACGTGTCTGAGGCCGAGAAAAAAGTCGGATCGGTTCGTGAAGATTGGTAGAAGACGTATTCGTTTCGGAAGAAGCGTGTCGAGAGGGCAGACGGGAAATTTTGCCGTCTATCGATGCATCAGGAGGTGGTTGGAAATGAATTAGGGATGGCGGTAAATGCTAGCGAACGGAGGACGATGACGAGAATTAGGAGCGTGAGTAAAGCGCGACGACTGAAATTAAACGGCGCAAAAAGACAGCCGCAGGTGTAACAAATGTAAAGGAGTGTGTTGGCGACGAAAAAGTCGAAAAGCCGAAGGGCTGGAAGTTGGCTGAACAGCCTAGTTGGTGAAAAGAGAGTTTTGTTTGAAGGGAAATGGCTGGCGTGGATGGGCGATGGGTGGTGGTGCGACTTGAGCGAGCAGCAGCAACCACCGTGCCACCGTACCAGGGGGGGGGGGACAACTTGGGCAACTTGGGCTAGGCTAGCTGGGACAGCAGCAAACAGCTGGGGGCAAGTAGTACGAATCTGAAATGGTACAAATGAAAGATTGTACAGAGAGCAAAGTGTGCGCGAGCTGTGCAAATGCGCAAGCACAAAAGGAGCCCGATGCCGCCAAGAATGCGGCAAATTGTGACTGTATCCAAGTGTTTATTGCTTCTTCATGCTATCAATAATAAATACGAGCGTCGCTTTGCACCAGACTGCAAGCTTGTTTTGTGCCTGAAGGGAGCGATAACAGCACTAGTACAGATTAGGCAAGGCGTTGATGCATGGCCACACCTGCAATTACGAAGTACCTACCTAGGCGTCGGACCACTGAAAGGCCACTGAGGACTGCGGTCTGCCGGTGAGGCCCGAGCAATCGACAGGGTGGTTTCGAATTTTAGCGGGACAGTTTAGCGGACCCATATGCCGACTTCGAGAGGGCTGGTGGTCGGGTGTTGGTGCACTCTAAAAACGATTGGCTGCATAAACAGAACAATGGCTGAATGAAAGAGGAACAAAGTACTCCCCGTACGAAATAAGACTCCCAAAAATAGATGGTTCATCACAGCCCCAATCGAAAGGCTTCCCCCATCCTTCCTCTGGGACGTGCCCGAAGTTTACGAATACAGTTGAAACAGCAACAGCTACTCCGTACTTGTAGTTAAATCTGTGGAGACGAGCGAGCCAAAGCAGAGCAGATCCGGCTCCGCTCCGGCCTCATAACTTCATAAGCTGTAATTACGAATAGACGTACTGATGAAGCAAAAGATTTCGTCGGCTATTCATACGAAGCGGTCGGGTGGCGGCTTCTCGACAAGAACTCCCAATAGCGAGTCAGAAGATCCATCATGCTTGCGGGGTCTTCAGTGCCGGCAAGCCTCCAGAGACCGCCTATCGCGTCCGCTGCCTTGCTGTCGTACAGCATCACGCCGTTGACACAGCGGCGCTTGTGAACCACGCGCTCGGCCGCAGCACGTATCACAGACTCACCGAGCGTAGTTGGCAGTGACGAGATTTTATGTGTGTTGTGGCGTTTAATATGATGACTGGTTGGCAACTCTCGTTCAGTAGCCCATCCGCTGTCGCAAAGCGGTACCCCGCTGTCGTTCGAGTTTGCAATACACAAAAAGAGCCTTAGGATGATGCCCAATCAGCCAAGATACAGTTCGCCGTCCTCAGTTCTTGGTATTCAACCCCCGGGGCTATATCGTCCCTGACAAAGGACATTCATTTTTAGGTATACTCCCGACCCCAGCAGTTTCTCACACCTGTCCACAAGCCTCGTGAAGTTCCTATGTGATTTTTTTTTTCCGCAATGAAAGTTCGCAGGCAGCCTCGGCTTCAGCTGGAAGTTTTTATTATCGTGGACTTACGTGCGCCCAATAATGCCCACATTCCAGATGCATACAAGAGCATGTGAGAGTGAATACACGCAATGGCTCTGATAAATCCTGAACGAATGTCTTTTCAAAGCTCATAGTGTTCAAATTTTGACTTGGGCATTACGGCATCATGATGATAGCTGTCCTTCGAGATGCCAACGGCATCCCTGGGAGCCTCAACCTCCGGGCCTTCCTCAGTTATGATCAGAATGTTGTGTCGCGTGTGGCCAGTATATTAGTGATTTACAATTCATTCGTCTTCAAAGCTTATCATGATGACGAGCAAACGCAGAGCCGAGGTTTTGCATGGCGCCCTCAAATGGCATCGATGTGGATCGCTGTCAGGTCTGCCTGGCTAAACGGCTGGATGCGCGATACTGATGGCGTTCGAGAAGGGCGTAAAAGCAGGCACAGTAATTAGAAACAACAGAGCCAGTCTTAAAACAATCCTAGAATCAAGTCTGGCATAGCAGATGTTTATACAGGGGCCATGCGCTCTAGATAGAAACATAGATTCGTATGAGCCTGTGAGGCTTGCCTGCCTCTGGGCCTCGCTGTGGCTAGCTCTGGGTATAATAATAAGTGCTCGAGGCTGCTTTGCGCCAGGGAGTCTAATCATGTCTCTCGGCCCTCAAATCGTTCCCATCACTCGCTGTCCTGGCCGAGGTATCGATTCTTGTACGACCGTGGGCTCTCAAACTCGCTGGGTTTGCCGGACCACATGCCCAGCTTCTTCATTTTGGCATGAGCTTCTGCCTTTTCATAAACAGATCTCAGGCCACCGAACTCGCCGCCCGATTTCGCTTCGTAAGTCGTCGCCAGACCACGCTTCACCAGCTCCAGTCCAACGTTGCGGCGTATCAGAAATCGCCACACGTAGACAGTCGCGACGACGCGGTTGTACTGGTCTCTTTTGTAGATGTGTGCCCGCACATTTCGGTGCAGGATGTATTCGGTCAGCCATTCCAGCGCCTCGTCCGCGTGGGGTTGCGCTGGTCGTCCGAAATGTGCTCTCTCGGGGGCGTCGACTCCGGCGAGTCGAATCGATATCTGGCTCAGGATCGAGGCACTGTCAGCGACACAGAAACGTGGGGTGGTGCTCTACGCATCAGCTCACCGTGCGGTCCTTGAGGTCTCTTCGCTTTTCAGGCACCTTTCGCAGCCAGCCCCAGCCTACAGCCCTGCCGCCAGGCGTGTGAAACAGGTGGAAGCCATCGCCGTCGCCAACGCTCGTGACGCGTCCGAACAGCGTCTTCTTACGGAATGCCGACTGCTTGATGAATGCCGCGCCAGGGATTCGCCGTAAATAATTTGCGTAGAGCTGTAGCGCGCCGAGGCCAACCAGCGAGGTGATGACCACTGGCACCCATTGTTTGGCCGCGTCGAGCGGGTCGGCGACCTCGCCGAGGGACTTGTCCCACTCAACCGGCCGTTGGTTGTCCTTGGGCCCGGACTTGTCGCGATCCGGTGGCGAGGATCCAAATGGCCATACCATTTTCTATCACGACCCAGAGGTCGGACTCTTCGAAGTGCAAGATCTGTGATGTAACTTGCAGAAAAACCGCCTGATCGGAGGTCGTTGATCACTGTGGGTCTTCCACTTATGCAATGTTTAAAGGTACGAAGGAAGGCCAACCCTCAGCAAATTCACAATGCCAGGGAGAAATTGCACAAATTGCGAGCACACGACTTAAAAGCAACGAAACACATGTTTGACAGAAGGAAAGCGACTAGGTGGACTTGAAGGTCAGTGCAATCATTCCCGATCGGCTTCAGGGTAACATACCGACCTCGCGGGCGGACAGGCGGGCCGAAACACCGACAGACTACCTCATGAAGCAAAGGATTGAGCAAGTTCGTCGAGAGATCTCTAATGCACAATTGATTGACGATCGTGAGAGCGGCCAGGCTCGTTGAGCTATCATCAGTATAAGGTTCATTACTCTGTTTCGACACGGGTTCTGGCGAGTATATCCGTCTATTATACTGGGATATACGCTGAAAATCCCACAATATACCAACCCTAACCTTGAACATTTATTTTGAGCCTAACCCTGCACTTTAAAAGACCTTCCTGTCGCGGTCTTGCGTTCGCGCTCCTCATTCTCGGGTCGAGCCCGGCGAAGAACTGCCTGGCGTCAGTATAGTTCCTGAACAGCAACAAGATGAAAAAAAAAACGCACCTTGCAGGAAATCAGCAGTCCTTTTGCGCATGCGCGAATGAATATACGCCTTAGAAGCCTTGATATGATAGTGGAAATAGTCGCGGAATGTCTGGATGTGCGAAATAACCTGCTCCATTCTTTGAGGAGTGAGATGCATGGGAAACAGGACTGGAAGAACGTCAGATCGGTCATTCCATCAGAAAGAGAAGCAGACTCACCAAAGGTCACGTAGCCAATCTCCCCAGTGCCAGTGCTCTTGACACCAGGCACGTCCTGCAGCTCCAGAGGCGGGTCGGTGCGGAACAGCACCTGGGGCGCGTTCTGAATCGCACGTCTTCGTGCATCCACAAACTCTTGAATGAAGACTTTGCCGAATACTCTGTCCGTCTCTTCACGGAACACAGTGCTGAAGATGACAGTGACATGGTCGTGCGCAGCCTTGACATAAATCGCCTCCTCTTCACGGTAGTGAATGGCCTTTACCTGGCCGCCGTTTCGGATATCCTGCGGTGCTTCCTCTGATGTGAACTTCGAGGCCTCTTCCTTGAGTTTGTAGTGTTCTTCGTAGGCTTGCTCGAGCGGCGCAGCCATTGCATTTCGCTTTAGTAACGCAAACTTGAGAGCCAGCGCATCGCGTTCCTCTGAAACAATTGTAAGCAAAGGATCTCAGGTCGGACATGAATGGTAGCCCAAGAATGAAGGTTACGAACCCTTTCCTTCCGGCAAGTTCTCCAAGTCAATCAAGACGGAAAAGTCATAGCCATTCTCGACGGGGCAGATGTAATCGCCGTACTCTCTTTGCAGAACCTGCTCAGCACCATACTGAACAAGGTCCGCAAAACATCTTATTTGAAGCGACAAGAGGATCTTGCTTTTCGTCTCGGGAAGGGTCGAAATGTGAAATGTAACGCCGTCGAAGTCGGATACTGTCTGGTCAATGGACGCTGGCGGGGCTCTGTGCGCTGGTTAGAGGAAAGCGCCATCATGAGGTCGACAACCTGAGCATACCCAGAGAACCGTTCGGTCAAAACCGATTGAATAAGAACGTTCTGGTAATCGAGGAGAAGCATCGTAGGATTTGCCTGCCGTGATGCCAAAGTAGGTTGCTTGGATAGAGCTGGTAGCTGTTGACGTCTGACGTCTCCTGGTGGGGCAGGAGGGGAGACTCACATCAACCACCAGCTGTAGAAGGCACGTGACGCAGTCGCGAGAGGCTCAAAAGCTAATCGATAAGCCAAGAAAAAAAATCCCACTTAGACCGTCGCAGCGCAGGGTCGAACTTTTTAGTGATGACCTTTACCAAGGACCAATTACGGTCAGACAATACTCAAAATGGTTAAATCATACTTGTATGTGAGGTTCAACCCAATCTTCACGATTTAATACTGAAAGAGGACACAGAAAGTACGAGCATGCCAAAGCGTTTGGTGTGGTCGCATCGACCAGCTCGAATATCGTCTGGATAGCGAACGATCGCAACAGCACTAGCGTTGGACAGGCTGTCGTCGCAGCGAACGAAGAGATACTCTGCTGGGATATCAAGAAGGGCGAACTGCTGAGCCGTTGGCGGGATGACACGTGCACTGTTCCTGTTACCTGCATTGCGCAGAGCCGGACGGACAAGGACGTTTTCGCTGTCGGTTATGAGGACGGTAGCATTCGCCTCTGGGACAGTAAAATCTCTACTGTTATTGTGAGCTTCAACGGCCACAAGTCAGCCATCACACAACTCGACTTCGACCGATCTGGAATTCGACTGGCGAGCGGATCGAAAGACACCGACATTATCATATGGGATCTCGTTGCCGAAGTTGGCCAATTCAAGCTGAGAGGGCACAAAGACCAAGTTACCGGTTTACGATTTATCGAACCAATTGCCGAGGTACAGGATGAGGATGGATCTCGCGCAATGGTGTTGGATGGAGAAAAGAGCTCCGATGGCTTTATCCTGTCTACTGGTAAAGACTCGTTGCTCAAACTCTGGGATCTCTCTTCCCGACACTGTATCGAAACCCATATATCGCAAACTAATGGCGAATGTTGGGCGCTCGGAGTCTCTCCAGGCTCAGAAGCATGCATTACAGCCGGAAACGATGGCGAGATGAAGGTCTGGTCGCTCGACGTTGACGGCCTAGCTGCCAGTGTTGGCCGAGTCGATGTGGCTACTACAAAACATCTTACCGACCGTGGAACGCTGCACCGGCAGAACAAGGACCGCGCCTTGGAAGTCGAGTTTCACCCCAAAAAGGACTATTTTGCTGTTCACGGCTCGGAGAAAGCTGTAGAGATCTGGCGCATGAGAACGGAAGCCGAAGTCAAGAAAGGCCTTTTGCGGAAACGACGCAGGCGTCGTGAAAAGCAAAAGGATTCTAAACAGAATGAACAGGAAGCTGAAGAACACGAAGGGGCTGTGGATGTTGCATCTGCCGATATTGGCGACGTGTTTGTACAATACGTTGTGGTGCGAACAGGAGGAAAGCTGCGCTCAGCCGCATGGGCTTTACCGAGTGGACAGAAAGATCTTCATATCCTTGTCGGTACCACGAACAATCAGCTGGAGTACTTCAATGTGCCTTCAAAGGAAAAGAACGAAAAGAAGACGAAACAGGATATCCCTGATTATACGCGAGCGCTTTCCGTCGAACTTCCCGGTCATCGGGCTGATATCAGAGCTCTTTCACTAAGCTCGGATGATAAAATGCTGGCAACGGCTGCGAATGGATCTCTCAAAATTTGGAACGTCAAAACACAAGCCTGCATTCGAACTTTTGAATGCGGATATGCTTTGAGCTGCGCGTTTCTGCCAGGAGACAAAGTCGTCGTTGTTGGAACCAAGAGCGGTGAGCTGCAGCTCTTTGACATTGCTTCGGCTGCTCTTCTCGATAGTGTTGATGCCCACGAAGGTGCCATCTGGTCATTGAACGTTCACCCAGATGGTCGTTCTGTGGTGTCTGGCAGTGCCGACAAGTCAGCCAAGTTCTGGGACTTTCGCATAGTGCAAGAAGAGGTTCTCGGTACCAAGAGGACGACTCCCAAGTTGAAGCTTGTGCATTCGAAAACGCTCAAGGTCTCAGACGATATTCTCTGCCTCAAGTTCTCACCAGATTCGAAATATATTGCGGCCGCTCTCCTTGACAACACTGTCAAGGTCTTCTTTGTCGACTCCCTCAAATTATACCTCAACCTTTACGGCCACAAACTGCCCGTGCTTAGCATGGATATCTCGTATGATAGCAAGCTGATTGTCACAAGTTCAGCTGATAAGAACATTCGCATCTGGGGTCTAGATTTTGGTGACTGTCACAAGGCATTGTTTGGTCACCAGGACAGCATTCTGCAGGTCGCATTTGTCCCTCACAACGCAGATAGCAACGGCCATCACTTCTTCAGCAGCAGTAAAGATCGCACGATTCGCTACTGGGATGGCGACAAGTTTGAACAGATTCAGCGTCTCGATGGCCACCACGGTGAGGTCTGGGCCATGGCTGTAGCCCATCGCGGCAACTTCCTCGTCAGTGCGGGTCACGATAAAAGCATCCGCGTTTGGGACGAAACGGACGAGCAAATCTTCCTGGAAGAGGAGCGCGAAAGGGAGATTGAAGAGTTGTACGAAAGCACGTTGACGACATCGCTCGAGCGCGACGGGGACGCTGCCGACGCCACCGACGAGTTTGGTGCTGCCAGCAAGCAGACGACGGAGACATTGATGGCTGGAGAGCGAATAGCCGAGGCGCTGGACCTGGGTATGGCTGACCTGAACCTCATGAAGGAGTATGAGCAAGCAAAGGAGAGCAACCCCAACGCCGCCGCCCCTCAACGCCACATTGTCTTCATGGCCCTCGGCAACATCACAGCAGAGGCGTACGTCATGTCGGTGCTGCAAAAGATCAAGGCGGCCGCGCTGCACGATGCCCTGCTGGTGCTGCCGTTTGCTTCGGTGCCGATGCTCTTCACGTTTCTCAACCTATTCGCGGTGCGGTCGATGAACATTCCCCTCACGTGCCGCATTCTCTTCTTCATGCTCAAGACGCATCACAAGCAGATTGTGGCGAGCCGCGCCATGAAGGCCATGCTCGACGGCATCCGCGCCAACTTGCGCGCGACGCTCAAGAAGCAAAAGGACGAGATGGGATTCAACCTGGCTGCTCTCAAGGTGGTGGGCATGCAAATCCGCGAGAACAGCATCAAGGACTACGTGGATGAGACGTGGGAGGAGGAGAACCATGAGAGAAGTGCTAAGAAGCGCGGGTTTGTACATGTAGCATGAGTAAGGCGTTGGCATATAGAACTTGCCCTTGTTTGGGACTGGAATTATCTACTGGATTATGAACGTGGCAAAATACCTGGATACATTGGACTCAAGTGCATGTACATCGTATCGACTATTATCATGGCTATACTCGTAGAAAGATCAAGGAGGCGAAAAGCTCATAGCTGAAGGATCGGGCCTGTGTCATGCCACGACGTTTCTAGCTAAGTGGCCTGCTTGCGTGACATTGGCCACGCTCCATTCACACTCTCTGAGCATCCTCTCTGGTCGATATTCGATGCTCTCTTGGACACACCACTGATTGCGCCTTTCAAAATTTTACAGTGATCATCGACTTACCACTACAGGGCACTCTTACGACCTGCTTTTTTGGACGTTGTCTACGGCTATGATGGTAGGTGGCGGCCGCAGCAGACTTGGATCGGCGGCTGGGGATCATCGTGACCAAAAGACGGAAGGTGGGTGGGTGCGCTTGATGATCAGCCGACGGCAAAGCTCCTGTACATTGTTGTCTAGGCGTTGTGCGAAAAGGGGCGTTCAAACCGGCGAAGCTGCCGTTCTGGGAGCGCATGATCTCGATTCGGCACTTCACGACTGCTGCTTTCGTAGGCCCGATCCCTGAACAAGCTTGCAATCTCAAAACTAGGGGTTAATGGATAGTGAGTTGGAGGCCGATACACGATGATGCCTCCGTCCGCGATAGATCTTGCCGTGAAAGCCGGACGATTACCTTGTCGACTTTGGTACTGGTAATGTAAGCTGGAGCGAGCACCGTTTCGAATTGATTCGAGAAAACACCGAAAGATGGAATTTGCACATCCTGTTCTAATCTCGTATTATTATACTCTGACAGGCAAAGCTGGTCTCGAGTATACTGTACGACCCTTCTCCCCACACACCCTCGCTCTCTCCGCGTGCTCAGCACCTGGAAGCCTCGTCTGGACGCCAACGTGATGTGCTTTGCATGCATCTGCAGTTGCTAACCACGTGCATTCTCCAAATGTTGCGACGATCGTTGGAGAGGAAAGCCCATCTTTGCCGTCCAAAAGGCCGACTGATGGGCGTCGGGATTCAATGCATTGCATATTCTATTTAGATACCTTTTCTCAAGCGACTTGACTCAAGATTCTGGTTACATTCATTATCTGCCCATGACGTTGGTCTGGACAAGGGCCTCTATATTGACCTGCCTAAACTGGGAGGGTCGGCCGTGACGGGAAAAGGCCAGTGACATTACCATGTCAGATGTCTTCCGGGGGCAGACATTCTGATATCGATGAAACGTGAGTGCGGTGATGAGATTGTAAGAAAGGGGGCATGATTCGACAGTACCATCAAGCTTTACAGGGCAGGCATCGACTTTGATACCCCCCCGTCATCTAGGCAGATTGAGCCGGGAGGCTGATTTCACTGATAGGAGTATGTATGTACGCGCCCTTGAGATACAGCTAGGACAGTTTTGCTAATGTGTAAAGGGAGATGTCCCCGGGTGTTCACATAAGCAACGTAATCAAAGTCAGAATATGCCCAGTTTTTTTCATCCTGTGTCACAGGTTGACCGTCATGGCCGTGCCATTCCAGGCAGGCTCTCCTGGGCGGCACCTTGCTCTGGAACCCAGTAATCGGTACTTTCCTGGCAAAAAGCAGGAAAAAGGGCAACCATACGTAGCTACGTACCAAATTGTATTTTCCCGTCCCTTTTTTGTTTCTTTCTTGTGTGTCTCAATGTCGGGTCAGCACGTAAACATGGAGAGTGCGCCAGCGGCGGCGACACACACCATGTCCCAGAATTCCGGTTCAATTGAGCCAATTAATAGGGCAGGGAATGACGTCGGGCGCTACTAATCCGTAGGTTGTGCGCACATCAGGGGAGAACCACTTCCAGTAATCTGTACTGTACGAAACTAGTACTAACTAGTAACTAGTAACTGGTAACTAGTAGGTACTAGGCTACTAGCACAAGACGCCACAATTCATTCCAGCAACGCGACACAAGTACTCCGTACAGTGCGGCACAGACATGGCATCGCCACGAGAGGGGGGGCAGCCCCCGTACCCCACTTCCCCATAGAACTATTTTAGTACACCCCACTATCGGCTGCATACACACCCTTCTCTGTTGGGTTTAGCATGGAAGACAGGGATCATGGGGTAAAGCCCCGCCTATTTCACGGCTGCCCAGTGTCGACTTTCGAGTGCCTCTTTATTTACTGGGTACATCTGTATTCTCCTATCCTTTGTTCGATGAGCAATGATAGAGTATATGACCTGATCTACTTGACATTGAAAGATGAACGCGTACGAATTAAGAGGACTTGCTATCAATATTTCCGCAACGCTAGTCCACGCAAAAGCTATGCTGCGTCATTCCGTACATTATGTTGCGTCTTTAGCCCAGTTTCCACGCTAATGATGGCAGGTACCGCTGTGACGTCAGAAATGCTCTCTGCCCATTCGACAACCTGCAGTGTCACGTGGGTGGTGGCAGAAGGACTGGGATTCTGCGCCTTTTTATGTCTAGTTTGCAAGTCGAACTTGCGTTTTAATAATCCGTATTCATCCGTAATATCTGCATGTGTTTTGGATCATACAAAGCCACCCACTGCCACATTACTGTGCGGGGGGAGGGGGGGGGGAGGAATGAGTGGAGGGAAGAAAGCTTGTTCCCACAAGCAAGGGGTGGCTTTTCGCTGCACAATTCGGGCGCGAACTTGCGCTGGGCTTATTCTATCTGCAGAACGGCATGGCTTCCCTCTTGTTTCAAAAACACGCAGATATTCCCAAAGGTGGAAGGGCGACCGGGACTGTAAGATGGGTGATGACATGTTGTTTTCGTGGTGGCACACCACCATGGAATAGGAGGAAGAAAGGAAAAGGAGAGCCACTGGGGCGCTGCAGACAAGGCCAGAAGTATCCACGCTACTTTGTTACACAAAGAATGCAGGCAGGAAACCGCATGTGCATGTTTGTGGTGGCGGGTCATGTCGGAAGGAACTTCCTTTGCATGTTGGAGACTGGGGTTGGAAAGCCTGCCCTCCTGTTGCAGGGGGAGGAGGTCAACATCCATATACCGAGGTGCGAGATTGTCTGCTCTGGAAAAGGTGAGCCTCGAGATTGGGCATCTTTTCGACTTGAGCGTTGGAGATGGCAAGAAACTACCCACGGCCCTATGCAAGAAAGCCAGAAGATGCAATCCCATCGGCAATCTTCAGTTGTGGCGTTGCCGCCCGTTGCAGCGTGCCAAAAAAATAAAAATAAAATAAAAAAATAAAAAATAAAAAGTTTAAACGGCCTTGCGTGCACGCTACGTCAAGTGCATGAAAGGAATCAGTCACAAAACCCATTCTTCCCAAGGGTGCACTCTTTACTCTGCTGTTTGTCTTGGGATCATCATGTCCCTCCCCTACAATACCTGTCAACTGTCAGAGAAGGAGTCTAGAACCGATGATGGAGCAGAGGGAGGGCAAGGACGAATAGATTACGGACGGATGCGCAAAACTATAAAAAAAAGCCAAGACGGAACCGCCCGTTACGATGTGCAAGATGGTGGCTAGAAGAGGGAATATAAATTGTCAATCTTGGCACAAAGGAAACAAAGCAATGCAAGCACGACTGACTTTTTCTTCCTTTTTTTTTTTTCTTTTTTTTTCTTCCTTGTTAAATATCCGGAATAAACATGTCAATCTATCGCATTTGACAGCAATAATTGCATCAAGTGCCGTCGTGAGCATCTCCATTGTCGCAGAATACCACCACTTCTACACGAGTTTCCCCACGGGAAAAAATGCCAAGGCCCGACTTTAATTCGTCTCTTTGATTTCTTTTTTTTTCATTTCCAAAGTACATACCAAGAGACCTTCTTACATCCCCTCCCCTGTGATAAGACACCACACGCAACATTTTGCTTTTTTTTTTTTGCTTTTTTCCGTCGGAGCACCACGCTTTTACCGTGTGGATAGAAAAGCTTGTTTTTTTTTTGCGACTACCCCATACAAAGCGCTAACGCGACACTAATAAATGAGTCTGAGTTGCTTCGGGCAACAGGGGGCGTGATTGCAGGATACATGACGGACACAATGTGCGTACTGAGTAGTCTGTACTGTAGCTGGTATGGACAAGGCGGGCGGGTGCTGAGATTCCTGATTCCACCCAGCAAAGTACTTGGTAGTGCGTAATCCTGTATGGGATGCCAGGAATTGCAGCAAAGTAATTATAACCGACTACACAGTGCTTGGTTTTGGGCCGTTGTTGCTGCCACCACACGGACACACACACAAAGAACCTTTCCCAGCCATATCATCCGTCATTCTTTACTTATTAAAGCCAGGCCTCTCCACAACGCTTACTGGTACTGTACACAGGCAATTCAGGGCTCCAGTGCAAGCTCGCAACCTTGATAACAAGGATTCGGGTCATGTGTCACCGAGGTGGTCCTTGTTTTCAAAAGTATTTTCGAGTCGTTGAGAAAGGTAAAATAATTTTCCCCCTCCACTTCCCCTCTCGCCCCCCAAGCGTCGAGGATGACTGGATGAGTGGTGAGCGGGAGAGAGTGCATCCGTAGCTGGGACTTTTTGTGTGTTGTCGGTGCAATGGCAAGTTGGCAGGCCCAGGAGAGCTATAAAATGGGTCTGGTTGGGAGGCCAAGCTTTTTTTTTGTGTAGATCAACAATCTTTAAATTCATGTCCGCGTGCGGCTGGACACGGGAAAAGAAGCATTGAGAGAAACTTGGCTTTGAATGCCAAGCTTTCTTCTTCAATCGAGTACAGATGATCAAACGCAGCATCGGGGTCGGCTTCTCCGAAAATAGAAATGCCTTTACTAATTACAAAAGAAAATCATTCTCCCTCTACACAGTTGCGACTTGTTCCTTTACCGAATTCTGTGTGGCCCTTGTCCCGCATTGCCCTTTTCTTCTACCCACACAGTGTGCGAGTGTCAGCTGTGAAAGAGGCAGAAGGGGCATTGGGGTCTTTGCGTGGTCACAGACTCACAGGTTGGTAAGCGTGACTGTAACATAGATTGCGTGCAGAAACAAGATGCAAAGGCTGTGCAAAGTGACTTGTTAGGGGCGTCTGTGTAAATACTAGGTTCGATACCCATCGTTCGTCCCCGCTGACAATGAGGTTAGAAATTCCCTTATTTACCTTGAGGGTACGGATTATAATACACAGCAGTTTAGTTAGCACCGCCGATCGGCGCATTGTAGAGGTTGGCCACCTGTTCATCCATCTTGAGGATCAACAGGCCCGCAAAGCACATGATGACGCACCCAACTACGGATTACAGATTACACAAAAACCAGGTACATGGGGGCAAAGAGATTGGATGACCACGACAGAGTCAGTAGTAGCACACTATTCCCGTACAGTGACTACGAATGCCTTCTTTTCAACAGATGCCGCCTCTGCGGTCTCGCCCAGGTTCAAATCCGTACTCTGTACAAAAATCTGTATACCCGAATGCAAAAGAGTTATCACGCGTCCTCTTTTCACATGGAAACCGGTAAAAAGCCCCAGCCGAGCCGAGTGTACAGAAGTTTTACCCAGTCTTTTCTCTCCGGCCTCTATTCTGCGGAGTTGTGTTCGGGTTCGGGTTGCGCAGGGGAGATGTACATTGAGGGATAACAGGAGAGGTGCGTGGATGAAGCGGCGCGGTGGTTGTATAAGCCATCTTTACAGAACTTGTGTCAGGCGAGTTGGTGGTGCGAGCTGATGTCACTTGTCCCTGCTTATCAGTCCGTTGTATGCATATATACATATATACATATACATATGTACAGATTACAGATTACAGATTACTAGCGCAGTATTTTATGCACATTGCAAAGCAAAGGCGCATACCATCCTCCTACACCAAAAAGGACGACTTCCTCACCTCCATCATCCATGGGATAACTAACTAATACCCACCCCCCGAAATCAACTACAAGACACACAAGAACTTTTAGCATCCCCCACAAGAAAGCTTGTCTGGCTCTTGACAAGACAAAATCTTGCCCTCTTCAGGCAGTGATAACCCGCGCTGAAACGACCAGCAGCCCCCATTCCTCCTGCAGTCAGAATCTGCCTGGTGCCATTCTCTCTTGGTTGCGGATTGGGGGTACAGCACCTCTAGATGTACTACCGAGGGCAACTCGTTGGATATAAACTTTCCTTGTCCATGTGTTTACCAGAAACAGATTCTTGATTTCCAGTTCTTATCCCTGTACTCGGACTACAGCCTTGACAAAGGTGAGGTACCGACTGTGGCCTTGACAAAGGGGGGTGCTATTTACTGTCTCCGCCACGAGAACCCATGGCGTTTCTCTCTGTGGCTTATTTATTTCTTCTATTCTAATCCGTATTCTTTTATTTTTGTTTATTAATTATTCTCCTGTCTGTCCATCTTCCCCTGAGAACCCGCCCCCCCTTTCATCGTTGTGAATTATTACTCCGTACTATCTCCCACCCTTGCGGCCCCTCTCA
>JAAHCF010000685.1:0-20144 GCA_038367545.1 Beauveria asiatica | reverse complement strand
GCGTGGTACCTCTGTGGCAGGGGTACTCTGGCGTTCTATAAAACTTAGCGATTTTTATAAAAAAGACTAGGGCTTTTTGCTTGGGGGGGGGGGGGGGGGGGGGGAGAGGGGGCAGGAACATGACCATCTAGACTGTTGTGACACTCGAGACTGACTAGTTCTCACCGATCTTTCTTCCATCCTATCTACAGGGCCCTTTTTGACTGATCATGACAAGGCTTTCATCGGCAGGGGCGGGCCATTTGAATATTTTAATTGTTTAGGCAAAACTCGGCCTTGTTTCTGATGTTGCAACGGGCTCCAGTTTTGCGGGCGCGCCGGCGAATACGTCCCCTCGCCGGCTTATTGACACGGTCACGAGCGCCGCGCCGATGTCTCGGTCTGAACAATGTCGGATGACGGCCGCGGACATTATTTACTTGCAGACGACTCGAGCCAAAATGCAACCTGGCAGAGATGAGCCGGCCACACAAATTACAGAATGAGATTTCAAGGCAAGAACTTGCATGTAGTAGCGGCACAATCGCTTAGCATTAGTTGGTTTAGTTGGTGGGAAAAAATCTTTATTCCGATGCTGACACATAGCCAGATAAGCTTAAAAGCCGCCACGGGGCCAACCTGCTAATCATTCCGCCTCTCAACTGCTCCAAAGTCAACACTGGACTAACTAGTTAGTTCCGTTGACTAGTCAAGTAAAACCCCGAGACGGTCAACCCGTCCGTACTAATACTAATAATAACTAGTCTAGTTAGAAACACTGTAGTCTGTCAGTAACTACCCAACTACGGATTACAGTCTACAGCAGGGTGTATTATAATTGGCAACGGGGGTATGAGGGTCACGAATCGATCATCAAACTAACTTGGGCAGCTGCCGCAAAGAACCGAAGCAAAGTACGGAGTTAAGAAAAAAAATTATAACTCTCGAAATATAGCTCTATATTGCTAATGCATTTCTCGGGCTTGAGCAAAATTTCATTTGAATTCTCTCGCCATGGCCCTGCAGCGCGAGTCGGGTTTTTGTGGCCATTAGCCGTATAGTATAGTTGACTAGCTAGTCAACCAACCCGTCTACTGTAGCATAGAGTCTGCCCTGTGTTAATAAGCTCCAGTTTCTGCATTCCCACTCGGCGAGTGGGAACCAAATCAATTTTTATCGGTCAAGGAAACGGCAATCTCCATCGTAAACTAATGGACCTAAATAACAGATGCGTCAGCTCGACGCACGACTTGGTGATGGATGGTCCAGGATGCATGGCCTTTGCCCTGCCCGGTTCCCTCTGCGTGGAGACATACCCGCAGGGCTGTCCCCTGCGGCCATCCCGCCTGCCTCTTTCGAACAGACGATTGCTCTTTTTCATAAGGCGTTAGCTGACTTTGGAGCTGACTCTGGAGCTGCCTCTGGAGCTGCCTCTGGAGCTGACTCTGGAGCTGACGTTGCGCCTTTAGTACCATGTCATCCGTGTTAATATCTTGTCCTTTGCAGACTTGTTCAAACATGTATATATATATACACACATGTCTGCTTATCCTCAACTAGTCCTAGTCTATCATTGTTGATCAAGCAGTTGATTCATTCTCTCCCATCTCATCACCCCTCTTTTCCACAATGGCAGCAGCAGTTAGCACCTCAGACCCGACCTTTGTCAAGGCCCCCAACTCTCCTCCTCAAACCCCTCCCAAGATGGCCGTCCAAGGATCTGGAGCTTCATCACCGCTGGCGGCAAAGCTCTCCGTCTTCTCCTCAGCCACCCCTTCCTCTGCCGAACTCGATGCCGCTTCACTGGAAACTGCCGCCAAGGTTCTCCAGATCATTGATCGCTATCGTATGCGCAAAGGCTCCAGCGAAACCACAAAGGCCGACGAAGGTGCTCTCAAATTCATGGCCCTCATCTACAGCCATGTCAAGGCTAAAGAGGTTATCCCCATGTGCCTTCCCGCCTTTCCTTTCAAGTCTCCCAACTCGGTTTCCAAAGTGCTTGGAAAGCTTCCCGACAGAGCCGAGGACTTGGCACTCGCCCACCTCAACGGCATTTGCGCTTCTATCCAGCGCGTATACGCCCCTGGCGCCAAACTCACAATCATCTCCGACGGTCTTGTATACAATGGTACCAAGAACGGAATCATCTCAATACACCGCAAAACCCAATACTAACTCGGCTTTCAGATCTCCTAGGAGTCGCAGACAAGGATGTTTGGGCATACGGAGAGTCGCTCCGCAAACTCGCTATTGAACGGGAATATACAAACATTGCATTCTGCCGTCTGCGCGATCTCGTCAACATTGATCTTCCCGACGAGCTGGACGAGATTACCTATGTTTCCAACGCAACCAACTTTCGTCGTGCGTTGCTAAACCGATTCAGCCGTCCAGACTGGAACTGGAAGGAGGTCAGCCAAAACGAAGACGTTTGCCTCACATATCGGGGCTACATCAGATTCCTCGAAACCGATCTGCAGCATGTATACCCCATTGGCGAGAACCGATCCAAGACGAAATTCAAGCGCGGTACCGAAGCTATTGCTCGTGAAATGTTGGCTCGCGGCGAGGTGAGCAACTCCTGCCAAGACAATTCAAACCCCGGGATACTAACATGACTGCAGGCCTTTGCAAATGCGGTTCGCAAGCGATACGGTGACTACGTCCGCCTCTCTATCCACCCTTCCACTGGCGCCACCAAGCTGTCCATCAGCCTTTTGCCGACGACCAGCACCTTCACAACTCCCTGGCACTGCAGCGTCGCATACATGCTGGACGGAACTGTTACTAGCGGAATGCGCTCCGACTTGGAAAAGGACGAAAAGCTCGAGCTGGTATACGAAAACGACAGACCCAGCTATTTCCGTGAAAAGTCTGATCTCTTCTCCTGGGCCGAAGAAAAGGGCGGCGTCGAATGCAAGCCCATTTACCCTTCAGGCTGGATGATTACGCCCAAGAAGGGTCCCAAGGCGTTGGCCCTGCCTGACATTGATGCCAAAAAGGTTCGCACACTCGCCGAGCACAACTCGCCCGTCATCATGCGAGGCTTTGCAAACACCATCAACCGCGATTTATATCTGGAAAAGGCCCATGAGTTTGGCACACCCCTCCCCTGGAAGTTTGGTCTGGTCCTCGAGGTCAAGGATCAGGGCGCCAACACTGCTGGGCTGAACAACGTCCTGTCAGCCGAGTGGATGCCCTTTCACTTTGATGGACTCTTCAAGACGGTCAAGCAGACCAACGACAAGGGCGAGGAATCCCTTGTGTCGGTGCCGCCTAAATTCCAGTTCTTCATTGGCGCCTCTGCCTCTCCCAAAGACACGGGCTTCACGCTCTTCTCCTCCTCCACCAACTTCTTCCGATGCCTTCCCGCTTGGGTCGACATTGAGGACCTCAAGACCAGGACCTGGTCTGTGCAGACGTCTTCCTTTGACGCCACCGCCATGACGGGAATCCCCCTGGTTGCCTCGCACCCGGCGACGGGCAAGCCATGCCTGCGATACCACGAGCCCTGGCCCTCGACCAAGACGGCATTCGAGCCGACACATGTGGCCATTGAGGGCTTGTCAGAGGCTGACAGCGCAAAGCTCTGCGAGGCCATTGACGAGACCCTGCATGACCGTCGCGTCGCCTACTATCACGCTTGGGAGAAGGGCGATGTGGTTGTCAACGACAACATCCTGATGATGCACACTCGCAGCGACTTCCAGGGTGGCTGTGATCGTGAGCTGTGGCGCATTCACTTTGACTAATTGGTTAATCATGTGCGACTTGAACTACTTGGTTAATCATGTGCGGGCGGGACGGATTTGTGATGACAATCTTTTAATTTGTAAAACGAAAATATGCATTTGTTTATAGAGCAGCCATGAACTTGGAATCTGATTTGCCTGTTATCAATATTTCCCGAATTATCATTAATAACTAGTTTGTGCATGTCCATGTATCATCAAGTGGGGACCAGCTCGTCTCTGGTGGCGTCTAATCTTGCTTCTACATCTCAAATAGCAAACGCGCGCGAACAAGTCCATCTTCGTCGATAAGGACTCTCTATAATGCGGGAGTAAGCTGCAACTCGGCCCATCTTGGCGCACAGAGACCCATAACATGTCGACATTTGACGGCATAGTGCCCGAGTTTCCAGAAATTCGAAGTAAGCCCTGTTCACGCATCGTCAACCGCCTTCCAGCACATACACTTACCAGCATCATCAAGTTGATTTTTTTCGTCGGGTCCAAGGGCAGGCACCGCCTTTGGCATGCTTTCTCAGCCATATCCATAGCGACCACCTCGCTGGTCTGGATACGCTGCGCTCACCATTGTAAGACAAAACCACGGCTGGCTTGGCTTGGCTTGGCTTGGCCGCGTGCGGAAGCTAACGGCCCCTAATAAAAGCGTCTACTGTTCGGCCGCTACGCGCGAGATATTGCTGCGGTTAGAGCGGTATCCATGCCGTGTCAACTATGCCAAGGGGGTGTTGGAGGCGAGGCAGCAAACGTATAAGCATTTGAGCACGTTGCTGGTGAGTCGCTCGAGGTTAGGGTTCGCGCTGTCTGAGAGAGGTGGCTGACCATCGCGACAGAGACCAGTTCCGCTGGAAACACCGACGACGCTGGAGCTAGCCCCCAGTTTAGTGATGCAAGTGACGTTGTTTGACGCGAATCACTGTCCAGGGGCGGCCATGTTTTGTGAGTAAATCCGATGAGAGGCTGTTTTACGTTGAATGGCTAACCTGTCCCGTTTTGGCAGTGATTGAGCGCAATGACACGGCAATTTTATATACCGGGGATATACGCAGCGAACCATGGTTCGTCAATTCCATTGCCAGGCACCCAACTCTGATTGAGTATACTTCGGGCATTCGCAGACTGGACAAAATCTACCTCGACACATCCTTTACGAAAAATATCCCTTTCCAGACCAAGCAAGAGGGCATCGCAGAGCTGCTACGAAAAGTAGCATCATATCCACCTGACACTGTGTTTTATTTTCAAACATGGACATATGGCTACGAGGAAGTCTGGCTCGCACTCTCCAAAGCCTTGAAATCTCCAGTAAACTTCCCGCACGACTCGGTCCGTCCCTGGTTGCCATTGATGCTGATAATGGCAGATACACGTTGACGAGTACAAGATGAGGATATACACATCTTTGTCAAGTAAAATTGGCGACCACCGCTTCGCGTCGCTGACCGGCTACATGTGCGGCAATGCGTGGCATCCCGGTTGCTTGACAGCGGACGAGAGCGCGCGCCTACATAGCTGCGAAAAGGGCAACCTGTGCTCCGTCGCGAGCCAATCAAACGTTGTCAAGATACAGCCGATTGTGGCGCATCTTGCAAATGGGACTGACATTGCCGAGGCTGGAGTGGGCGGGGGAGGCAACGACTTTCAGCGAGATGCTGAGCTGGGGTCCTTGTCGCCTCAAGATGTCCGCGCCCTTCAGCAACTGTATGTCTTTTTTGCTCCATTCTTCTTATTTTCGCAGCACACTATGGAAAGTGCGCAGTTGCTAATTCTGCTGCAATCTAGAATCAAACAGATTCCAAATGGTGACGACGGCTTTTTCGAGTCTCTGGCCCAGAAGATGGCTTCAGGACGCGACATGCCGCTCGGGCTGGCAATGAACCAGTTTGGAGAACACCTCACGGCCAGCATAGAAAAGCTGGGTGGCATACCATCACCACACGAGCGCACCGATAGCTCGGCCAGTACGACGCTGCTGCCTGGCGGCCCAGCAGGTCTGCCGCGCGTGATTCGCTTTCCCTACGCCCGTCACTCTTCCTACGAGGAGCTTTGCCATTTCGTCGACGCCTTTAGGCCACGCGACGTATGGCCCTGCACAGAGAATGTCCAGCATTGGTGGCGCAAAGGTAAAAAAAAAAAAAAAACTCGAGACAAGACCCAACACTTGTTGCGGAAAGAACCTCCCTCAAGTTACTAACTTGGCTGGGCAGGGTACTCCATTGCCTCGTACTTTGGCGAGCTTTGCTCCGGCAACGACTTTGCGTACGACAGAATGGTAAAGGAGACGTATCCGGCTTCTCCGCCGCCGCCGCAGGAGGAAGATGATGACGACGCGCATGATACGCAGACGACTGGGCGGGTGTCGGTGGCTTTTGTAGAAGCGCCATCGTCACCTGTCCAGAGATGCTTTGCGCTCTCCGAAAGCCGGGGCCGGGATGACGTCGGAGACGATTGGCCGGACCCGACTTCAAAGAGGGCTCGGGCTGACGACGACGCGGCCCGCCAGGACGACGAGTCGCAGCACAGCGTGGCGTCGCACATGACGGAGACGGACTCTGCGATCCGGTGGGAGGCGTACACTCGCACGCTGGCTAGGCTGCACGACGACGACGACGACGACGATGATGATGGGGGCTTGTTGTCTTTGCTTTCAACGACGAATCATCACAGCAAGATGGAACAAGAACTGTAGGGGGGTCTTGGCTTTGCAAGATGCTTAGCAGACGCTTGCCGTCATGTGGTATTATATACAGTATGAAAAAAATTAAAAATTTACATATTCCCCTTTTTTTTTTTTTGTCTACAGTGTCGTGCCGAAACCCAACCCAAACGAATCGTCGCCGCCTAGAAACAATCCTCCTACCGTCGCCGCCTTTTCCTTTTCCCTAATCAGCTTGGCCATGTCGACGCGCCCGCCCGCCACGTAGCGCTCGCTCACGCCCAAGTTGACGCGACGGGCCAGGTCCTGGCGCAGCTGCGCGCGCAGCGCCCCCATCTCGGCCTTGCTCAGCGCCGCGGCCTCCTTATCCTTGCGCTTGCGGCCGCCGCCGCGGCCGCCTCGGAACCCTACGCCGCCACCGTTGCCGTTTTCAAACTCGTCCTCGTCGTACTCGACGCCGAGCTCGTCGGCCGCGCCGCGCAGCCACGCGTCCTCGCTGTGCGCTTTTTCTTTTGCCAGCACCGCGTCCGCCAGCTTCTTGGACAGGTCCGCGCGGGGCTTGAGCCGCGCGACAATCTTCTTGTCCAGCGGCAGCGTCTCAATAATGTGGTTGTGTGACTTGGAGGAGGAGGAGGAGGAGGAGCCCTGCTGCTGCTGCTGCCGCTTCGCGTGGACTTTGGCGGCGAGGCGCCGCGTGGGGAGCACCTCGTCGGGCCCGCAGAGCAGGACGCTGACGCCGGCGCGGGCGCCGCGCGCGGTGCGCCCTGAGCGGTGCACGTAGGTGTCGGCGGTGCGCGGCACGTGGTAATGCACGACGAGGTCCACGGCGTGAATGTCGAGACCGCGCGCGGCAACGTCGGTAGCGACGAGCACGCCGCCGGGGGTGGCGGCGAAGCGCTCGAGGGAGCGCAGCCGCGCCTTTTGCGCCATCTGCGAGTGCAGCGGCTGCGCGGGCACGTCGAGGTTGTGCAAAAAGGGCGCGACGCGCCGCACCGCCGAGATGGAGTTTGCAAAGACGAGCGTGCGGCGGCCCGGGTTGAGAAGCAGCAGCGCGTACAGGTACAGGTCCTTTTCCATGGCGCCGCACTCGACGAGGCCCTCGCGCAGGCCCTCTGCCATCTGGTCGACGGGGTTGGCGTCAATGTACGTGGGCTGGCCGCGGAACCTGAGGCGCTGCATCAGGTACGCCATCTTTTCCTCGTCTGTGGCGCCTTGGCCCGTCGCCGGCGGGCGCGTCTTGCCCGCCAGCTTGGTCTGCAGGCCCTTGTCAAACGTGGCCGAAAAGACGAGCGTCTGCCTGGGCGCGCCATCCTCCCCCTCTTGGGACAAATCCTCCTCGTCCCCAGAGCCGTCCTCCTCGTCCGCCTCTGGATCGCGACGGTCCAGCGCCCCGATGATCAGCTCCGCCTCCTTGAACTGGCCCGCCTTGAACAGCCTGTCGGCCTCGTCGACGACCAGGAACCGAATCCTGCAAAATTCGTCCTGCAGTTTCATGTTGCCGTCGAGCACCTCCCACAGGCGGCCGGGCGTGCCAATCACAATGTCCGCCTTGGCCAGCTGCCGCTGCTGCTTCTGGATGCTCAGCCCCCCCGTCACCACGCACACGTACGGCGCCGCCGCCGTCGGCAGCCCGTCGCACAGCGCCTTGATGTGGTCGCCAATCTGCTTGGCCAGCTCGCGCGTTGGGCTTAGAATCACCGCCGTGGGACCCTTGCGCTTCTCTTTGGCCTCGGCATCCTCCCTGTTGTTGTTGTTGTTGTTGTTGTCGTTGTCGTCGTCGTCGTCATTGGTGCCCTGGTGCAGTTCCAGCCAGCGCTCGACAATCGGGATGCCAAAGGCCAGCGTCTTGCCGGAGCCTGTCTGCGCCTTGCCGATGACGTCGGCGCCGCCTGTTATGTGCGGGATCGTCTGCTCCTGGATCGCGGTCGGGCTGGCAAAGCCCAGCTTGCCAATGGCCGAGACGGTCGCCGGCGAGAGGTTCAGCGCAACCCACTTCTTCAGATTCAGTCCGCTGTCGTCGTATTCGTCATTTGCGTCCATCAGCACGCCAAAAGGATTCGCGTGCGCGCCGCCTTTTTGCTTCTTGCTCGTCTGTGCCTCTAGCTTGCGGTCTTGTTGCGCCTTTGGCGCCGCCGTCTTCTTCTTCGTCGTCTTCTTCTTCGTCGTCTTCTTCTTCTCTGTCTTTTTTTTTGCATCCTGCGCCTTTTTCGTCTCTTTTCCAGTAACCCGTTCCTTGTCATCTCCGTTGACTTGATTGTTGTCGTCGTCGTCATCGCCGTCGTCGCCAAAACCTTCAAACACTTCGCCGTCGTCGCCGTCGGCCTCTTGGTCCTTGGCTACCGCCGCCTTACCCGCCGGCGTGTCTGCCACGAAAAAAGACACGCGGCCGCCCTTCCTGACGACGTCGACACCCTCAATGACTTCGAGGCCGCCAAAGTCCTCGCCAAAGGTCTGCCAGGCCAGCGAGCTGGCATCCTCGACGCAGTGGCGGGGGGCGCTGGCCTTGCCGGCTTTGCTGCGCTTCGCATTGGGCCCGGCGGCCGGCTGTTGCTTGCGTTTTTTGCTCGGCGGAGCCATCGCTGTGCGTGCTGGAGATTGCGTGCTGAAATGACTGTAGTAAATATCCCGTACAGTATGCAGTTGGTGTGCAGGGAAATTTCTATAAATTCCTTTCAAGGCGACCTCGAGGTCTGGCAAGAAAAGTTCATTAGAGGCGGGTCACAATTTTTTTTTTAGAGCTGTCGGCGGTCGGTGCCACTTGCGCCGATCCACCGACATGGGTACCACCCAACTTTCAACATGGATCATCTGTACAATTCAAAAACTACGGATAGAATCTACTTACTTACCAACTAGCTCTAGAATGACTTTGATATGTTTGGCTCCTCGGAAAGCACAGATTCCGTTGCTTATACAATCTGAAGTGTCTCGCCATCATTACAGTATCACCTAGTCTCATATCAGCAACAGCTGATCAATAAATATAAATATATCCAGTCACGACAAGAATGCAGCTGATTTTGATTTGACAACAAAGAAGATTCGAGTGTAGAATTAGAGTCTCTTTTCCAAGAGCAACTAAAACATGCTGCGCCATCCAGGCTTAAAGCAGCCAAGCAATTTTGCCCCATTTAACAAACATGATCATAATACAATTCCAGCTACATCCGTTATTACCCCGTCTAGGTCCTCTCTCGTCTATAGCTTCCACGGCCAGTCCTGACAATTAAGAGGCGCACTCTAATGGGGACCGCCGCCTCTGGCTCGCTTCGCCCCGGCTCCGGCCTCAGAATCCCCCCTTGGTCGCTTGGTTCCCGGCTGGAATTCTGAAGCGCCTGGGTTCATGTTGCCACGCCCGCCGCGGTGACCACCACGTCCGCCGCGCCCTGATGCTGCTGGCAAGCCACTTTCTTGACTGCCGCTAGCATTGCGCTGTCCAGGATGCACATAGGTCCCTCCACGTCCACGACCACCGCCACGGGGCATAGGAATGTTGGATCGTTGAGGTGCCTGATTCTGCTGCGGCTGTGGAATACTACTAGGCGCTCCTGTGCCAGCTGTGGGTGCAGGAGCGGCTGCTGAAGCCGCCGCCGGAGCAGCTGTAGCGGTTGGTGTAGCGGCTGTTGCCGGAGCTCTCGCCAAAGTCGTCGTCGCCACAGGTGCCGCAGGAGTTGCTTTCTCCTTATCCCCTTCCGTCTTCACAGCAAATGGATTGCTTGCTGCCGGGGTAGCTGCATTGCTGTTGGTAGATGTCGCGAAAGGGTTGGCGGCAGGTGCTGCCGCATTACCCGCGGGGGTTGCGGGGGTTGTGGGCGTCGCTCCAGGCTTCACTGCTGCTGGAGGCTTCGCCGGGGTGCCCTTTGGCGTTGCGACGTTGACAGCAGGTGGCGGGGGAGGCATCGTACTTTTGGCAATCTCCCAAACTTCAACGACAGGCTTCTGCGGCGTTTCCTTTGCCGCTGTCTCGACCACACCGAGCTTAGCATTTGCGATTCGGAGCTTATTGTCAGCCATGTTAATGCGCAAGGTCGATTTCTTCGACTCCATGAGCTGAGCTTGCTCACGCGCAGCTGTAACCTTGCTCTCGAACTCAGGCCTCAGCTTCGCGCTCTCAGCCTCCACACGCTTTCTAATGTTCGAGGCAATAATGTTCTTGGCCGTGCCATTGGTGGACAAGAACTGGCGAATGCCTGCATCGTCAAGTTGGGAAAGTTCTGAAGCGCTGCCATTCGCACCAGGAGTAGCTGGTACCGAGGAGGCCCCGGCCTTGGCGGGTGTCGCCGGTGGCTCCGCACCGGCACTGGAGTCCCCAGCTGGCTTGCTGTTCTCGGCCTGCCAGATGCGTTTCTCCTGTTCAAAGCGAAGTTGGAGATCTTCCTCCTTCTTTTTGAAATCAGCCTCTACCTTGGCGCGGGCCTCCTTAAGCTTGGTGTTGAGAGCATCCTTCATCCTATCGGAGCGATCTCTGATAGTCTGTTGCATAGAAGCCTCAATCTCCCTTGCCTTTGCTTCATAATCGGAAGCCTTAGCCTCGGCATCCATTATCTTGGCTTGCAGGGCCTTTCTCTCCTCATCCGACAAGCTCGTCTCGACAGGTTTCGCGGCGCCTTCGGTAGGTTCCCCAGCGTCTTCCAGCTTGCCGAGGGCAGCGTCTCTTTCTGCGACGGCAGCCTGCAGCTGAGAACGAAGGTCGCTCAATTGCTGCTCGGCATCGAGTTTCTGAGCGCTGATCGATTCCAGCTCCTTTTGAACGTCAGCAAGGCTTTGTTCAAGCTTCGCCACCACCTCTGCTGAAGCGGCAGCATCGCCACCCGTCTCAACTGATGCAGTTCCTCCCTGGTTGCCATCGGCTTGCGACTGCTGTCGCAACTGCTCCAGCTGTTGCTGAGACTCCTCCAGTTGCTTCTCGAGCGCACTCTGCTGAGCCCTACTGTCCTCTGCTTGCTGGTTTGCGGCTTCCAGATTGGCGGTCGCGGCGCTGAGCTCCTCCTGGAGAGTCTTGACTCGCTGAACAGCATCGTTTTTCTCGCCAGTGATCCTCTTGGACCTATCCTTGAATTGCTCGGCAAGCTTTGAACGTGTAGTCTGCCAGCCGGCTCGTCCACTCTCGAGAGCAGCCTCCAGCTCAGCAATCTTAGCCTCTAGTGGCTGTGAACCTTCCTTGAGTGTATTGCACTCCGTCTGCAGGTCAGAGATGGTTTGCCTTAATTGTTCCATCTCGGCAGGGTCGACGCGACCGTATTTTGTCAAGATACCCTCGGTTCGCTTCTGCCATCTATCGCGATCTTCCTGGATCTGCTTAATCTCGTCCTCAAGGAACGATTTCTGAGTCGTAAGATTGTCAATTGAAGCTTCAAGAGGTTGGACCTTTGTTTCCAGCTCTTGAATCTTGGTGTTGCGTTCAGAAATTTGACCCTTGAGGTGAGTATTTTCGCTGCGAAGGGCCATACTGCTCTCGCGGTAGAGGCTCAACTCATTGAGCTTCTCCATCAGGCTCTGATGGGTCATGGAGGACCGATCGCTCTGAGCAGCCTGCGAACGTTCTTGGTCAAGTTTCAGGCGTGCTTCATCAAGTTGGCTCTGCATGTACTCAAGCTGTTGGAGCAGACGCTTTGACTCCTGCGTCTTCAGATCATATTGCACCTCAAGAATCTCCTTCTCGCGGCGGAGATAGCTGTTCAATTCTCTGAGACCCTCCATGACATCCGTAGCACCAACCACAACAGCATCGTCCTCGGTTCCGTTTCCTCCACGATTCTGCTGCAAAGCGTTAACCTGTGTAGTCAGACCCTCCAGTTGCTGATGCAGAAGCTTGTTCTGCGCGTTCACGTCTTCGCGTCTGCTCTTGAGCTCGGTCATTTCCTGCTCAAGCTGGAGCCGTCTATCCTCCCAAGACGATTCGCTCTGCGTAAGCGTGAGCTTGGCCGAATCGGCTTCGGCACGCAGGGTCGCCGATTGATTCTTGAGCTCATTGTAGTCATTGCGTAGCTGCTGAACAAGCTTGGCAGCCTCAGCATGCTTGACCAGTTCCTGCTCATAATCATGTTGGGCGCGTGTCGCAATGTCGGCTTGGGCGCGAAGATCCTGTTGATGGAAGCGTACGGCTTCAAGGTGTCTGGCGCTATCGTCCTTGAGGCGCGAGATCTCTTCTTCGAGGATTACCTTTTCATCCTCGTACTTGCGAGCGACTTCACTCTGAGAGTCACGCAAGGAAGAGAGCTCAGTGTTGGACCGCGACAGCTCACTAGACATATCGTCGACGCGCTGTGCAAGCTCTTTGACCTTGGTATCCTTCTCCGTGATCAGTGACTCCATTTCGATTCTGTACTGATCTTGGGAGGCGCGCAGATCCTCGAGGGCATCTTCGTTGCTCTGACTGAGCTCGCGATACTGTTCGGCCTGAGTCTTGGCGTTCTCGAGCTGAGTATTGGCAAGCGCAAGATCGCGACGCAGTTCCGCAACGTCGTTCGTGAGCGTTTGCACCTGCGCTTCGAGCTCTTGTTGATACTCTGACGATTCAACAACACCGGGTCTGGGCGTCGGACGCGGCACCAAGCGGCCAGCACGCTCTTCCGCATTGCGCAGTTCCACCGTGAGCTCGTTAACACGAGCCTGCAAATGGTCCTTTGTGGTCTTGACACTGATGTGCTCTTCGCGAATTTGGCCGAGACTTGTCATCAGCTCGTCGATGCGCTTTTGCGCCTCACGAGCCTCGTATTCCTTGCGCTGCTGGAGGTTTTTGCTCTCTTCCGTAGCTTGAGAAAGCTTGCGCTGCAGAGAGTCTAGCTCCTGCTCTTGCTGCTCAATCTTGGCTTGTGCTTTCCTGCGAGACTCCGATTCCGAAAGATTGCGTTGATTCTCAAGAGACTGCTGAGTTGTGAGCAAGTTTCCAAGTCTATTCTTTTCTTCAATGAGAATCTCGTTGTCCTTGGTCATGCGATCCTGGATATTCTTCCAGAGATTCTTCTCAGCCTTCAGATTAGCGGCCTCGTTGCGAACGCTATCGAGGAGACCCTTGGCATCAATCAGCTCTTCCGCCACCTGCTGGGTGCGAATATCCTGCTTGGCTGCTGTTTCGGAAAGAACGCGGCTACGCTTTTGCAGTTCCTCATTCTCGGTCTGAAGGGCCGCGTAGTTGCTCTGAAGCATCTCGCGGCGCTCAGACTCCAGGCGAGCTTCGCCTTGCAGTTTGATTCGCTCCGACTGCAAAACATTGCGCTCAGCGGAAAGTGCGTCAACCTGGTTGCGAAGATCTTTGCGCACACCATCTTGGGCCTCACGGAAGCCATCATACTCGGCTTGCAGCTTGCGAAGAGCCTCGCTGAGAGACTCAGTGTGCTCTGCAGACTCGATACTGGCGAGAGGCGCGCGGCCATCCAGAGAGTTACGCATCATAGATGCTTCATCTCCACCTGAGGTTCTCTGCTGAAGCAGACGACGGAACATATCTCGCTCGGTCTTGTAGCTTTCCAAGGTCGTCTTTATCGACTTGGATTCCTCTGTCATGTGCATGAGCTCTTGTTCAAGCTTCTCAACCCTGTCATGGTCCTCCTTTGCTTGGTGCTTGGCAGCCAGCGCCTCTTCGCTCTCAATTTGATCAGCCAGTTCGCGAGTAATGCGAAGCAAGTCTTCATTCTTGACTTGTAGAGATTGGATGTCCTTGAAGACAACGAGCTTTTGAGTGATGAACTGGTGAGTATCAGACATATCGGCCAGAGCCTCCTCAGTGACTTCGCCCTTTTCGAGTTGCTTCAGTCGGAAAACTTCCTCATCGCTCAGCTGATCTACGCCCTTTTCAAGAGCATACGCGTTGAAGACCAGCATTTGAATCTGTGTGCCAAGGTCACGAAGTTGTGCGCGAAGAATCTTGTTTTCCGACTGCGCTGTATTCAGCGAGGCATCTGCCTTTCTCGCAGCCTTTCTAGCAGCATCACGCTCTTCAAAGCTTTGCTGCGAAAGCTCCGACATGCGAGCAATCTCGTTACGTAGCATCTCAGACTCGGACTGAAGCTCCTGAATTTCGGGGGCTTTGGCTTCTAGAGCAGCAATCATGCTATCAAGCTCCTCCGTCAGCTGCTGTGTCCGGCGTCGCTCGCTAGCAAGCTGGCCCTTGACCTGGAACAGCTGGTCGATAGCCTGGGTGGCGGTGATGCCAGTCTTGCTGCGGACAGATCCCGGCGTTACGAAAGGCGATGCTGCACGACCAAAGGCCCCGCCATTTGCGCGTGGCGTCTGAGGCGCAGATCCAGGAGGGGGGGCATGTTCCAGACGCACTTGGGCTTCGTCAAGCTCGCCCTCGAGCTGGCGAATGCGCTCCTCCAGGTCGACTCCAGCTTGCTTTTCTTGCTCGAGCTCGGTACGGACGCGGCGCAATTCATTCTCGTAGTTGTCTTTGAGACGTTCCTTTTCGGCGTCAAGCTCGCGAACACGATCCTGATGCTTCTGGCTAAGCTGTTCGGACATGCCGACCAAGCGGCGTTGATCCTCGAGCTCGGACTTGTAGCTATCGACAGTCGCCGCAAAGGATTCTTCTTGCTTTTGAATCCTGACCAATGTGTCGTCAACCTTTGTTTGCAAGGTCGAGAGGCGATCCCGGAGCTGCTTTTCGGTCCGTTTGAAAGAATCAATTTGAGCGATGGCATCTTCATTTTGGCGTTGGAGCTCGGCGATCCGGGTACCCTTTTCCTTGCGAAACTTGAGAGCCTCTTCGCTCTTGGTCTTGAGCTCGGTCTCTAGCCATTCGATAGTCTGGTTAGCATGATTAAGCCGCTGCTGAATCGATTCTTCGCGGTACTTGGCACTGCTGAGCTGGCCCTTGGCGTTTTGCTCCGATTGTTGAAGCGAAGTAACTTCCCGCGAGAGTTCGACGTTGCGTTGATGCTGTTTCGTTAACTCTTCCGTGACCGTCGTATCTCGCTTAGTGTTGGCTTCGATGATTGCCAGATTAGCACGGTTTGACGACTGAAGAGTTTCAATCTTGTCGTTCAGTGCCTTGACGTCCGCGTCATGGTCGGAGCTCTTTGATTTCAAGACTTGCAGCTCATTCTCGACAGCTTGTCTCTTTGTCTCTGCCGAACGAAAGCTGCGATTAGCCATGGGTAGCTACAAAGGGCGATGCTTTCGTCTTTGGGCTTACCTTCTTCTTGGACCTTCTTTCTGGCTTCTTGCACGTCCTTTAGAGCTTGTTCGGCGGTGGACTTGGATGCTTGCGACCTCGACTCGGCACTGCGAACCGCATTTTCCAGCTCAATGTCGAGCTGCAGCTTGTCGGCGTAGAGAACATCGAACTCGTGTGCCTTGTTTGTCACAGCCTGCAGCAGAATCGTGACAAGGTCGACGGTCGGCTCGGTTGTCAAGGTCGTAAGAACAGGTTCATCGATTCCCAGATGACCGGCGAGGTAGCCAACATCAACAGCGGCGGCCGCCATGTCGTCGTGCCTAGATGGTGAACTCAACGAAGCTGTTCATCACCTGGCAACACGGCTAGAAACAAACAAAAGTGAATGCTTGCACAGTTCGGTCAGGGATGGTAAAATTCAGCAGTGCACCGAAGGAGTGTATGCGACTGCGACGAAAGACTTTTTGACTGCTAGAAGAGATTCACGACGCGGAAGGTTGGGGAAGAAGTGAAGGACGATGAATTTAAAGTAGAAGGCGAAGTGAGCCTTTCGCGCCTCGGGAGCTCGTAGCAGATTAGGTGCTGCCCCACCAGCAAGCACAGCAGCACAACAATTGGTCGCACGGGAACACCAAGTGCACGGGCCAATTACGCAAAGTGACCGACAATTAGCCGATCAGTGTGCCGTCGCTGTCGCTGCTAACGCATATTCGTTTGTAAGAGTAATACAGCATCTATTGAATCACGAAGTGGCACATGTGTTATCCAATAATGAGAAATATCGTTTGATCGTGTTTGGTAGTCACGGTGGCACTCATGAGGGAGACGGAATTGGAAGATGAGAAAGAAATCATGTGATTCCTAGCTTGATTATATATACTATGTGTCGTAAAACGATGTGCAGACGCCTGTCCCAATGTCTTCCTGTCTTGCAGGGTATAAACCAAATCGAAGAACTGCTTGAGCACTTCAAGCTTCCTGAAAACAATTAAACACGCTTCGCTATGATCCCATGCCGATGAGCGCCTCGCATAAATCCCAGCAACCGACAGATGTAGGTGAAAAGCAAAGAAGTGTGAAGGTAGTGAAGATGAATCGTAAGTCGTGAGGTGGTGTGCAAGTTTTGCAATACTGCGAATTACACAGTCTGCTTCTCCGAGAAGACACTAAACGTCTTCTTGACAGCAGAGACGCAGCTGTGGGAGATGGCGCGAGGGATCATGGCGGAGAGAGAGTCAGTGCGACTGCGGGACTGCTCAGCAGCGGCCATCAAGTTATTTCCGCATGGCGAGCTGCTAAGCGAAGTAAAGGTGGTGTAGTCGCGCACGAGTGAGAAGGGTTCGGTGATGTAGTCGCGCGCGAGTGAGAAGGGGTCGGTGGTAGTAGAGCTTCGCGAGGCGAGGCTGGAATGTGAAGTTTCCTGGGAACCGCGGCGAAATGAGCAATCTGGAGTCGCGTCCCACCAATCATCGGTGCTGTCGGTAGAGCTGTGCCCGATGACAATAGGTAAAGCGGCAGGCGAAGGTTGCTGTTCCTGTTGGGCAGCATCCTTGAGCGTACGCCAGAGCAGATGGCCGACTTCGTCCCAGACGACAACAGCCTTGAAGAGGCGTCGACAATTGAGAGTGCCTTCCTTTTCGTCCAGCTGGCCATAGGATTCCAGTTCTTTCATGGGGGGCACAGACTCCCACACGATGGTGATCTGGTCCAGTTGGTCGGTCCAAGGCGAGCTGTGAAGAAAGGTGGAGAGGTAGTTGCAGGCGCGGGCCCTGGATTCCATTTCGGCCTCGCGTGCGGCCCTATCGCGCTCTTCCTGCATGAGATCACTAGTAATTCGGCGGCGTCTCCATTTCTTGTGCGGCAGTTCGAAAAGGCTGCCGCACTGGCGGGGGGAAAGAGGCAGCGCCAACATGGCCATGGTAAGTAAGGTGGTGGTGGTTATAAGAGGCGATAGATATTTGTCGTGTGTATTAATTATTGTTTGTATAAGGCGACGTTGATGTGTAGTCGTGTAAACCGGTAAAGGTAAAAATAAAACGTCGTGTAGATGTTGTTTGGAGAAATGAGCAAGAGACGGGCAAGGATGCGGACGAGGTTGGGATGATATAAATAAGGCGGACAAGACGATCTGAGTCTTGTGTTGGTGGCGTCGGACGGGTACCCGACACCCCTGCTCGTCTAGCAGAGGTTGTGAGTATCCGTAGGTGAGTCGGACTAGACGGTGAGATGCGGCGCGGGGGTGTGTGTGGTGTGTGTGTGATGAGGCGTGTGAGGGATGCCGCCGGAGTGGGTGTGGGAGTAAGCGACTCCGTACCTCTTTGATGACCGAGACCAGTCCGCGCTTTGCTTATTTGGCGGCTGGAGGCAAGCAGCTGTGTGGTTTGTCAGTTACTTAAACAGTGAACGTCAGACTTGCAGATTTAAGCGTAATATCACCACTCATCATTGATCTTGTCAGCGTTTGGCACAACAGCATTTCTGGTAAGCCGCGATTGTATTATCCCGGCCGTATCCGTAGTGTTTGCGGCCAAGGTTTGATCCCTTACATATGTCTCTCCAAGGCCTTGTCCAGGCCAACTTGGCTCTGACCTCGCGGACAACCGCCGAAGGGCGATGCCACACTGGGGTCAGGGCCAGGCGTGACGCTGGACCCTGGGTTATTTCGGACGGCAAGCAGGACGGAGGCCAGGGTGGACAAGAGCAGAGCAGCGTGGTGGGTGGGAGGCAAAGTACCTACCTACTAGGTACCTACCTAGCTAGGAACCTATGTTGCTACGGCGGGCAGGTACCTAGCTACCTACGCACGTATGTCGCTACGGCACAGAGTACACCGCCAGCAGCCACGAACAGCGGATGGGATTGGATGACGCCCGATCGCTGCCTGTTGAGGAGTTGCGCCGGGTGCGTGACTTGATCGTGGGATGCATGTTGGCAGCTGGAGCTGGACGAGAATGGCAGCGGTGGGAGTGGTGGACGTGATGAGTGACTAACATGATGAGCTGGCAGTGACAAGCTGTCTTGGTGCGCCGGCAGTGAGTGGTACCTGTGTACCTTGGCAGCAGGGCAGGCAGTCGGTCACAGTGATTCAGTGTACGTTTGGTACCTGAACGCAGCGGACTGCGGAGTGCCGAGAGTGCTGTAACGCTTTGTGGTCCGCTACACGCCGCCTGTCCGCCGCTGAAGCTACAGCGCTACACGGCCGGTACTCCGTACGCCTCTGTACTCTTGCTTGTGAACCGCCTGTAATCCGTAGCCCTGCCCGGAAGCTGTGCGGCACGCACACCTGGGCTTGTGCAAGGTCGCGTCAGCAGACCAGGCCTTATGGCTCCGTGGCGAGACACCAGCAGGCAGCAAAGTTGCAGCGCTATTTATTTGTCGAGCTGGTAATCCGTAATCCAGTTCAAAACATTATCAACTTGTTTATTTTCGACGACAAAGACTCAAAAGCAATGCTAGTTGTTGAGCCGGAGAAGGGAACTACTTTGTAGGATGACCATAGACCATCACCTGCTCGAAGCACCTGAGACGAGTCGATGTACTGGTACGGATAATGGGTAATGGTAAATATTTATTGAAGATTGGCATTCCTGAATATTCATGCGATACCTAGGCAGGTACTTGCTGTTTGCGCCAAGTATACGCCCATGGAGCAGGTACTCTTTTCTCCCCACACTCCTCCGTGCCCCTCATAACAAATCAATACAGACTTATTTCCCCAGACTCACAAAACACGCCCATCATCAATGCGTCGGCCCATGCCACCCACCGCTCTTCGTTTAGTTTGGTTATTTTAGCTCATCTGCCCGCCCGCGCATGTAACGGAGGCACTCGCCGAGGAGGCTTGGCCCTCTCGCAAGCTACCTACCTAGCCTGCCATCCACCATTTTTTGCAATGGACGGTTACATGGCATGGCCCGCTCCAATCGCGAGCCTAATAATAATAAAGCCACTCCCAGCCCCCGCGCGGAACACCGCAAACCCTGTCCCGCTGGGTCTCTCGGCAGGCTATTTTTTGCCTTTGCTCGTTTGCCGTGTTGGATTTTTTTCTTCTCCCACCAGGCAACCGTGTTAGTTAAATTATTATCCGACTGCCAACGGGTGTCGCTCGGCTTCCTGCCTGAATCGGCAGCCCGCGAAACCACCATAGGTACGTACACCCCTTGATCGACGCGACGGGAGGTGGCAACAACTGTCAACTGTCAACTGTCAACTGTCAAATGTCAACTGTCAACCAGCCAGGCCAGCCCTAGCTTGTGATTGCGATCGCTCCGTCACCACATCGCCAACGATATGCCTAACCGACGTGGTCTCTGCGCTGACGCCAGGTATGCCGATGGCTCTGTGCGCTGCGTTACCCGCATTCTCACCACCATGGGCTTTGCGAGTAATTCAGCGACATCCGAAGCTATAATCGCTCAAAAGATGACTCGAGCTCCATATCCGCTGCTAATATTTAAATGCTATTCAACATCTTGACAATGATAAAGTTTAGTGTACTTTGTCAGGACTAGTGTGCGCTTTTCTACCACACCTCCATCACCACCACCAAGACACCACCACCACATCAACTCCGCCAAAAGAGTCTGATGACTGGCCTACACTTGTTGTTCCGTCGCGCCAAAAAAAAAAAAAAAAAAAAAAA
>JAAHCF010000684.1:0-20188 GCA_038367545.1 Beauveria asiatica | reverse complement strand
CTTATATAATATAGCTATAGTATTATATTATATAATTATATTAATATATAGTAATATATATTACTATATTATAAATACTATTAGATACACTACTACCACTTTTATCAGAGGGTTCGACTAGAGCTAGCCGATTAATAAGATTAGTTACAGTTTATCATAAGAGCTAAAAAGGAGTTTAAGTAGCACTTCCCTAACGAAAAAATCCCTAGAAATTTTACTTACTACTTTTACTACCGCGTGCTCTAAGAAGACTCTTTTAGAGAGGACTAAGCTTATAAAGCGTTCGTGGATTACAATAGTAGTTTTATTCTTAATATTAAGCCTAAAAACACTACTAAATATCCAAAAGTTCAGCTATAACGTTACTATAGAACTTGCGGATATAAAAACGGATTTAACAGTTTCCGTAATATCTAGCACCTATAGAGCCAAAATCACGCAATCGGCCAATAGGAAAGTAATAGCTATAACGGCGATTATAGTAAGGTCTAGAGGGACGAAAGTAAACTATTATTAGAGAAACCTATCCTAACCGCGATACTCTCAAATAGCCTAATAGACAATAGACAATATCAGATTAGAATCTATAGTAAAGGGTAAAAGAGTAATACTATTAAGAAATCGCCTTCTCTATATTTGAGGTTAATCCTAGAGAAATAGGGTATAACGTATCTAATCTTATATCCTAATAGTATAATATACTAGGCGCACAGGAGAACTATTAAAAATAGGCAAATAGCTAGAAGCTTTAATAGGAAATATAGGGGGTTTAGACTAGATATTAACGTCTATGATTTATAATAAGGTTAAACTAAAGAATATCTTCTACATTTCCGCAGACGACTAAAGGAGGAATATTATTAGGTAAAAGAAGATATACTAAGCCCTAAGCTTCAAGTAGCGATTATATACTAGGGACTATAAGTTATATTATAGCTAGAATTCATTATATTATTACCTAAGCTAAATAAATTAAGCAGTGGAAACCTAGTAACCTTGACTAGTCCTTAGCGGGAAAAGAGTTTTCTATAATATAGGTGGTCTTATGAGAGCCTGATCGCGGGAAGTGTGACTAAGGATATTAGTCCTGAGGGTCTTAAAAGCCTAGTAACGGAGTAGAGTATAGGTGGATTTAGTAGGAGCGAGGAATAAGATCGCGCCCTAATAGCTAGACTTTATTAGAAATAGTTTAAAGATCTTAGTGGATTTAAAAATAAATAATATATATATATACTATTTATTACTGGTTTAAACGCCTTCTAGATATAGCTTATTAATTAGGATATATAGGCGATATATACGAGATAAGCCCCGGAATAAGAATATAAATAAAGCAGTAAGGTCCCTAAATCTAGCGCTAACTATTTCCTCTTCACTATTCAGCCAAGCAAGGTGATACTAGACGTTTATAATAGAGCAATTTAACTATCGTATTTAGATTTATAGCAATGATATGCGTTATCCTTTTAATTCCGCATTATAAGGCTAACCTATTTATCTAGTTAAGCAAAAACGATAAAATATCATATCACGTTAAAATATTCGCGTGCTTTATAAGATATAATAGAAATGAAGAACTAGAACTCTTTAACGCGGGGACTTTTATAGTTATTTAATTCACAAATGGATATATAGAGGTAGGGGCGAGAGAGCTAAGTACGGAATTATATACTATATTAGAGTGCCTTCTCCACGCGGAAATAACCTCAAGAGTAATAGGCTCTTTGCTTTAAGGGCGACTAGTTTTTAGATCTATAAAGGGTCTTATAATAAGTAATATACTAAAGGTATTTAATAGTTATAGAATAATACTTTGCTTTACAGCAGCACTGTCTCGAAGAGACCAAGATCTTAATACGGAAGCACTTGCCCTTTGGCGAGTATCTAAGACTACATAGTGCGATGACTTAGGCACTTACTTAGTAGGTATCTAGCTAGGAGTTTTATTTCTTTTATTTATTTTTCTATACTTTTTTTATTTACTTAAGAATAATAAATATAAGTTACTATAGAGGGAACTAAGCATAGATAATCTATAATAATTTCTACGACTAGAGTATTTACCTATTCGCACACGTAAGAGTCTACTATAGGAAGCATAATGTGGCCTTTCCTATGGGGATGCTTAGAAGTTTATGGCATTTACCGCTAGCGTTACGCGCGAGTTTAGTTATACTTAGGATGACGATTATGAGGCCCTCTTTATTATCTTTCAACGCCTCTAAAGTACTTAACTAGGGCTTCCTAGGGACTATTTACACCCTATACGTAATCGTCTCCGGAATAGTATTCGAGATTACTAAACGCCGAGCCAGCTAGTGTTATATGTGGTTGCCTCCTTCACACTAAGTAAGGATAAGCTAACCTAACACCCTATATATGAGTTTCTAAATCTGCAGACTAACGATATATCGCGTGCGACGATTAACTCCTTAGCCCGCGCGTTATATAAGTCTATGAGGTCCTAGCCTATATAGAGAGGGCAGGCTATAAAGTTTATGTCGGTTCTATTAGGGGAGGCGGTTAACGTTAAGGACATAAGAAATATGTGTACTAAAGAAGGAAGCACATGCATTAACTAGGATGACTATTAGTATACGAGATTTAATGGCCAGACTAGCCATGATTCTGCAAAAGCTATTGTGTGTGTAAACTGCGTAATGCGCAATTATGACCGCATTTACACTTTCGCTATAAGCCTTATCTATAACTGGTCTGTACCTTTAAGTTCCTTTGCGCCTTTCCTGGGGATATTTTTCGCTGTACTTTGGAATGGCGCTGGCTTGGCCGGGTCAGTTCTTCTGTGGTGGGCTCTCCGCTACGGCCCGGCGTTTGTATTTTTATGTGCGTATAACATAGGTAGTATTTCGTGATTCGCGGGTTTTTCCCGCTGACCATGGACTCGGATGATATAGTCTGCTTCTATTGGATCTACTGTTGCCCATTACGTGGTATTCTTAGGTATCAGGTTTTCTGTTGGCTGTTATGCAGGGTATTCCCATTAGAATATTACACAAAGACAGGAAATTGGGGCATAGGCGAGGAGGAAATCCCACACAGGGAAAGAGTGCAGCATCATCTATCACCAACACGGTCAGAATGACTGGTTACCTAAGTTGACCCAGTCACCGCGTGCAAATTGCAGCATGAGTCAGGCCTCTCGTAACTTCAACAGCTTCTGTTAAGTCATGAGACTCATTGTTAACTAAGCTTCTCACTTGAATTTATGGATGTTCTTGTTTCTATCCTTCAGAAGGGTTCATGTCATTTATCTTAAGTTAAGAAGACTTCCCAGCCTCCCAAACTCCTGATATCAATGATTGTATGACATCCAGCAATTACGTCAAGTCTGCTTGTTCAATCAACAGAGGCAGCCTTATCCGACAGTAGGACCAGAAGGTCCAGAACCAGAACCCCCAAGATTTTCGTTAATGAAAGTCATGTAACTGCCAACCCTAGTATACACCGAGGGAGTCTCGCTGCCGCATTGGCGCTTTATACCAAATGACGCAACACCGATTACCTGTCCGGTTTCCTGGTCGATAAGAGGACCACCGCTGTCATATTTACATACATTCTTACCATTCCCACCAGCGCATACTATTGTGTCTCTGCCAGCCGCACCTGGATCAAGGTTCGAACAGACCTCGCGTTCGTGGACAGGAATGACAACCTTGTGAAGTTTGCCATCTGGATATAAGTTCGGGGTTTGATTGCCCCTTGCAGATCGGTTAGCGTTTTTTCTAGCGGTTCTGAGCCTAGCGGCACTTACCAGCCTGCCACGATTGCGATAGAATTAGCCACGGGATCTGAGCCGTTCGCTGGCAGCGTCGCATAGCTAATTGTCCCACTCTTCTTAATCGGTGTTGCTAATTTCAAGATAGCAATATCATTAACTGCATAAGGACCATGGCTTGGACTACCCAGGGCGTAATCAGGGTGCATCTTAATCTGAGCAGATGCAACTTCTGCATCTACTCCGCCCGTAGTTCTGTCCTATATAATTATTAGCTTTATACTACTTATTAATATTTTGTTTGCTATATAAAGGTACTAGATACCCTAGTAGCTAAGGGGTAACTTAATAAATGAAGAGGGGGGAGATTTACCAGCGTTCCTGCTTTCACGGAGCCTTCTCCAGAAAGTACAAAGTCTCGAGCGCAATGAGCAGCGGTAAGAACAGTAGTGCTGTCTAATAAACTGCCTGCGCAAAAATGCCCATTTCCCTGGAGACTGACGATGAATGGAAATTCACCATCCTTAGCAAGTTCTCCGCCAAAAATCCTCTTGTCGATAGTTGCCGCCGCTGCTGAAATAGCAGAAAGCGCGACGGCTAGTGTAATAGAAACCTTGCGTACCATTATAAAGGAGTTAGTGGATTGCTGAAGGTGAGCTTATAGAAGATAAATATATAAGATAGCGTAGGTTGTTATTCACTGTCGATAGATCGTAAGGCAATGATTTGAATGGGCAACTCGCCGTATTTATCCTCGCACCTATATATATATTGAGACGTTAAATGATAGAAGAAGCTTAAAAGACTCGCAAATATAGCCAAGTATTAGCGACTCGTGAGCATAATCTATAATCTACGTCCTACGCTCATTTCGGATTTAAATATCTCGTGTCCAAGCGAAATGCATTTATGTGATTTTAAAGAAATTGCTGGTGGATACCTAGGTAGCCAAAGAGCTGAACTTGCCCGTCCTCATTTCGGCTTAGTATCCCTGCCAGTGCATGGTTATGCGGCATTGTTGGATGGCCTCATGCCAAGGGCTCCGTCTCCTCCATAGCACATAACCTGCATGACCCGCAAAACGCCAGAATGCATAAAACCTTAATAAGGAGATTGAAAGTTAGGAAGTTGGACCCAGCCAATTAGATAAGTGACAGGCCTTCGCCACGCTCTGGTACCATGGCTCTATGATTCTGCATTAACTAACATAGATTATATATCACGGTTCAAGCTAAGTATATTGACAAGTAGCTAGACGACTACAGCGAGCATCTAAAGGTGAAGAAGAAAAGACGAAAAGGAGAACTCGAGGAGCTCTTTAATCTAGTCTCTTAGACTGACAGCCCCGGCCCGGCAGGCCGGGACGGAGGTGAGAGCGCAAGCCATGCAACCATCGGGTTCAGCCCGTTACATTATAAACCATAGTATGGGTTATATAGGCAGTACTTTCTTTCTTGGTACCAGCATTATATACCGGTAGTATGTACCTAGCCTTCAGCATGCTATATAAAATGTAACAAATTAAAGGTTTCGATTAGAATAGCTGAAGGGCCCCTTATTATGAACGCTACTATATAGATGCGGGGCTAAGCTAGACTACTAGGGTAGGCATGCCTATAGCCTAGTTAGTATATAAGGTTATATAATAGCTTATTAGATTATTAAGGTAATCTAGCTATATAAGATTATTAAGATAATTAGATAAACCTTATAAATTAGTATATAATAAAAAGATAAATAAGTACTTAAGAGGGAGGTATTCTTATAGCTAAGTAGTCTAGATCTTTACTAATTAATCTAAATAATTCTAAGAAATTAGTTTTAAGAGTTTTACTTTTAATAAAACCTTATAAAGATACTACTTAAATAGTTACTTTATAATATTTAACCTAACTTATTACTTAAAAAATAAACTAATTATAAAATAAGATTAAATTATTATTATATTTTAATTAGTTTTATTTAGTAAGTTATCTTTTAACCTTAAGTAATATATTAGTTATATTTAACTATTATAGGGGGTTTATTATAGGGACTAAAGATAAAAAGGGACTAGTCCCCTTAATAGTTTAGAAGAATAACTTTTTTACTTTTTTTACTTTTAATTTCTACTATTTACTTTATAATTAAGAGCCTTATATAGTTTTCTTAGTCTCTAATAATATCTTACTAATAATAAGTCTTTATTAAATTTTATACTTATAATATAATATACCTTAAATAATATATATCTTTTCTAAATATTTAAAGGTCTTAATTAAAATATAAAAAGTTAATTATATATATATAACTTACCCTTAAAGGGATAATAACTTTAAGCTTATATTATATATAACTTAATAACTTTATATATAGTAGCTAATACTTTATATACTTTTTATAAGTTCTTCTTAAATATATTATAATAAAGGTTATAATAAGGAGAAATTTTATTTAATAATTAAGTTTACTTAAGTATTAGCTAAAAGTATTAAAGAGCTATTATAATAAAAGCTTAAAAAAAACTATTAAAAAAGCTAAAAAGCTTAATAAAAAGAAAAGAGTTTATAAATAGTTTACCTTAAGTTAGCTAAATTATATAATTAAGTACTTTTAAGAAAGTTTAGTTATTAAACTAGGATATAAATAAAGAAATATTAAGTAAATAACTTATAAATATACCTTAGTCTAAAAGAAGAATTATAAGCTAAAGAATATAAGAATAAGTAAATCTTTACTTAGATTAGTAAAAATACTATTAAACTAGTTAAAGTACTATAATTAAGATTATATTTAAATTATATAATAGTATAAGAGTATTAGGTAAATAGTTTATAGAATATACTTTAAAAATAAGAAATAAGATATAAGTTAAAATAGTAGAGAAATAAAAAAAGACTAAGGTATTTGTTATATAGAAATATACTAAGGAGTTATAAATTATAAGGTTAATAAGTTAAGAAGAGCTTAGCTCTTTTTAATAAAAAGTAAAGCTATTTAAAGTTACTATATAGACTAAAATCAATAGCCTTTACTTACTTTAAATTACTTAAAATTACTTTTAAAGTATTTATATACTTATAATCTTAATATAATTTATAATATCTTATAGTATTAAGATATTAGGTAAATAACTTATAAAAATACCTTAGTTAAGAAAGAAGAGTATATAAAAAGAAAAAAGAAAATAATACTTAATAATTTAAAAGTTAAGAAGCTAAAGATTATAAACCTAATAATTAAGAAGAAGGGGATAAAAAGCTTTATTATATTTATAATAAATAAGCTATTTATTATTTATAGTAAAGAGTAAGTTACTTTAAAGTATATTAAACTCTTAAAAAAATATTATACTTATCTTACTTTATTATAACCTTTTTAAAGGTTTAAATTCTTAATTATAATATTATTTATATTATTTAGTAATATAAGAGTATTAAAGTCTTATAAAAAAGAGTCCTTTACTATTATAAAAGACTTAACTACCTTTATTAATAACTTAACTAATATAACTAAAGACCTATATTTAAAAGAGCTTACTAGTAATTATTAGAAGAAAGGTAAGAAGAAAAGGACCTTAGTAAAAGGAAAGAAAAGAGGACTAAATATAAAAAAAGGTGTCTTCCTTAATAAGGTTATAAATAAGGACTTTACTAATCTTAACTTAAAGTTCTTAAATATAGTTATTAATAAAGACCTTCTAATAACCTTAATTTATACCTAGCTTTAATTAAAGATTACCTTTAAAGAAAGGTTTAGTAAAAATAATATATTTATTTTCTTTGAGAAGTTTAATATATAATTAAATATTAAGGGAATCTTAAATTTTTATAAAATAAAAAAGCTAATAAATATAATTTAATTATAAATAATAAAAAAGATTAAGTACTTTATATTTAAATATAACTAAAGTAAAATAAAAAAGAGAATAATAAAATACTATTTTAAGTATAATATAAAGGAAAAATATAACCCTTAAATTAAGCTAGCTAAGTATAATAAAAACCCTTTTTAAGATAATTATTATATTATTAGCTATTAACTTTTAAAGTATAAGTATTTTTATAAACTAAGAGATAAAAGACTCTTAATATTAATTAAGTAGTCTAAGTATTTATAATTAGTAATACTATTAAGGATTTACTTAAGAAGAAGTAAAAGGTATAATATTAAAGCTATTTAGTTTAGTAATATATATTATAATAAAGTATACTAAAAGATTAACTAATTTATTAAAGACTATATTTAATTTAAATAAAATAAATAATATAAGAAGTCTATAAATTATAAAATAGTAATTATAATAAAGAGGGATTTAATAAAAAAGGTTAAAAATACTAAACTAATATTTAAATAAAATATCTTATTAAATAAAAAAGCTAAGCTCTTAAAGGTAATAAAGAGGTTTAAGAGAATAATAATTAGTAGCTAGAAAATATAAAGAAATATCTTTAGTATTTTTAGATAATAAAATAATAAGATCTTTAAAGGATAAGGGAAAGCTTTTATATAAATAAGCTTTATTAAAGTAAAAGAGAAGTAAAAAGAAAAAGTAAAGTAAAAGAAATAAGAAGATACTAATTAAGACTTTTATATTAATATTATATAGTCTAATAAAGAAAGGTAATATTAATATTATATAAGGTTAAATTACTACCTTAATAACTATAATCTTATAAATATTAATATTATAGTATATTTTTATATTTATAATTTAAGTACTTATATATTTTTACTAAGAGGAAGAGGAGAATACTTTATTTTACTTAAAGTATTAATTAGGTTTTATAAAAAGTAAGTAGTTTAGAAACTTATAATCTTATAAGCTTTAAAAGTCTTAAGATTTAGGTTTATAAAATAAGTATTAATATTAAGGTTAGTATTAAAATAAAACCTAATTACTAAAAAGGATAAATAAAAAGAGATTAATTATATATAAAATTAACTACTAACTAGTTAAAAAGTCCTTTAGCTTAAGTAAGTAAAAATAAAAGTAAAAGGCTTAAAAATAAATATTATTTTTTTTAATTATAAAAAAGGATCTTTAAATACTAATACTATTAATATAAGATTATATTTAAGAAAAAGATTAAGAACTTTTAATAACTTATTAAAAAAAGATAATCTTTTAAAAAAGCTATAAAAAGAACTTATTAAAGAGTTAAGGGAAAAAGTTTAAAGTAAATAGTATAAAATATTTATTAAAGATTTATATATAAAACTAGTTAATAAAATTATAAATAAAAAAATAACTATAATAACTAAAGAAGTTATATAATATAATAGATTAATTAAATAATTACTTACTTAAAGGGCTTTAAGTATAGTAAAGAAGATTAAAAGGACTAAAGTAATTTTTATAGTCCTTATTAACTTAAGGAACTTAAAAAAACTATTTATTATTAATTTATATATTAAAGAATAAAAAGCCTTAGAATAAGTTTTTAAGAAGGTACTATTAATAATAAATATAAGAGTAGTCTAGATTAAAGATAAAAGGGTCTATATATATAAAGTAAAATATTCTATTCTAATAAAAAAAGGGGAATATCTAATAATTACTAATAATATAGAGGGACTAGCTAAGATAGAAATTATTTTTATATACTTACCTTTATTAGTTACTAAGGGAAGTTATAAAGATATTCTAAATCTAGAGCTTATATTACTTAGTTTATATATAAACTATATTTTTGATAATAAATAAGTTATAATAACTAAATAGTCTTTATCTTTTATTTATATTAAAGTAAATACTTTAAATTAACTACTAATAAAAGTACTTATAAACTCTAAAGCTAAGGGTAATATTATAAGTTAAGCTATAACTATTAAGTATAATATTATAATTAAACCTTATTATATTATATTTATATCTTATTCTAATAAGAAAATAATTATAACTAGATTTATATTATTATAGTTATACCTTAAGAATACCTTTATCTAATAAAGAATTTATATAATAAATAGTCTTATCTTTATAAACTTTATATTAAAAATACTATTTATTAAATTTACTTATATTATATTTAAATATCTTAAGGATTAAGAGGGTATAGAAATATAAGTATAGTTTAAAAATACTAAAGTAATAATACTGATAATAAGACTAATTACTTAGGAGGCTATTAGTAAGTTATTTAAAGGGTTAAAGAAACTATTATAAATATAAACAATAATTATTAATTAAGAGCTTATTAGGATAAAAGAAGTATTATAAGGAGAGTTTAAGAAAGAGAATATAATCTTTAAGTTAGAAGAGAATAATAAGAAAAATATAAAAAGAACTCTTTAATAAATTATTACTAAGGAGGAAGTTATAATAACTAATTATAAATTAATTATAGATTTATAAAAGTAATTAAAAAATAAGATTAAAGTCTTTATTCATTATAAAAAGAAGAGGATAAAGGTAAAGTTATTAGATTTATTTAATAGATTTATTTTTAAGGATAATCTTTATTAAAAAGAGAAGTAAAAAGAAATAAAGAAAGAGGTTAAATAGGTTTATAAGTATATTAACTTTTTAATAAGTAAATTCTTAAAGATTTAGAAGGGTACTTATATTTATAAAAAATAATTATATAGTATAAAGGAGTAGATTAGTAACCTAACTAAATAAAAAAGAGAAATATTTTTTATAATACTATATAATTATAAAGTTACTTTAGCCTAGACCATTAAAGAGAGTAAGTAACTAGATCTAAGTATTATACTACTATAGGAATTAAAAGTTATTAATTATAAGCCTTAGTATATTAAATTAATCCTAATCCTTAAGGATATCTTATTAAAATTTATCTAGTTACTTAAGATAAGACTAAAAATAAGAGTTCTTAAAGAAAGCTATAGCCCTTATAAGAATCTAATATTCTTAGTTATTAAGTTAAATAAAGGCCTTAGACTAATTAACTTAGTAATATATATTAATATAATATTAATTTAAGATACTAATATCCCTCTAATTTATAACGAAATTATTAAAGACTATAATATATAAGATTTTATTTTTACTAAATTTCTTTTTTAGTTATAATTAGGTACTATTAGTTTTTAGAAGTTAGGACTTAATAATATTTCTTAGCCTAATTAACCTATTAAGAATATATATACTCTTATAGAGAGTTACTAACTTAATTATATAGTTTATATATATTATAATAAGAATACTAATAAAGCTTATACTAAAGATTTACTATTTTTATTTAAATAATATTATTATATAAAGATCTAATAATATATATAATAATAAAGAGGTTTTCTTAAGAATTTAGTATTATATAATAAAATATATTTATAATCTTAATAAGGTACTAGTTAATATTAAATTAGTAAATTATATAATCTTTAGTAAAAAGAGCTATTAGTATTAAAAGAAGATAGTAATTATAAGATTCTTATATAATATATTTAATTATAGCCTTACTAAGTATAAGGTATTAAAGATTTAAAAGTAAAAGAAATATTATAACCTTAAAAAAGTATATAGCTTTTTAGGTATAATAGCTAGTTATAAACTAGTAATTAAGGGTTATTTAAGTATTATTAAACCTTTAATAAAGCTCTTAAAGAAATATATAGCTTTTAACTAAAGAGGATTATAAGAGAAGATAATAAAGAAGTTAAAGAAGAGGCTTACTACTACCCTAATCCTAATTACCTTAAGTTATAAATAAGGTATAAAAGTAATTATCTTATAAGTAAATATTTCTTTATTAAGTTAAGGAATAGTATTAATATAAATAATAAAAAAGAAGAGGATATTTATATAGTTTAAAAGTAATATCTAGACTACTATAAAAGTTAAATATAATTAAATAAAGTATAAGGCTTAAAAATTATTATATATATTTTACTAACTATATAATTATATTTATAATATTAAATTTATTTTAAAACTAAATATATTAGTCTTAAAATAATAAATTAATAATAAAGTAAATAATATTATTAGAGCTTTAATTATAAGGTAGTTAAATTATATTTAGTTATTTAACTTTATAATATTATATATACTTAAAAAAAAGAACTTAATAGTAAATATACTCTTTAAAAAGCTAATAAGGCCTTTTAACCTATTAAAAGCTAAGTATAAAGGAGATTTAAAGGAATTTATTAATTTAATACTAAACCTAGTATATTATAATACCTTACTCTTTAAAAAAGGATATAATAAAAAAAGTTACTTTATAATAAAATTCCTAATAATAGCTTAATATTTAACTAAGATAACTATTAGTTAAAGATACTAGTTTAAGAATAATATAAACTAGTATATTCTTTAAAATAAGTATTTATACTAAAAGGTCCTTAAGTAATTAAAACTATTACTATTAATTAATAATTAAGAGATTAAGAAGATAATTATTAAAAAGGCTTATAGCTCTTTTAAATATAAAAAGGTCTAGATCTTAAATAAATAGCTTAAGGCTTACTACTTTTAGTTAAATATAAATAAAGATATATAAATTATAATCTAGTCTTATAAAGCCTATTAAAAATAAGTTATTATATAAGAGAGAAAGACTATATAGTATACTAAACTTATAAAACTAATAAAGAAAATATACTTTAATTTATAATATATACCTAATAATTAAGGGTATAAGTTCTTTATAAAAGCTAAATATAACCTTATAAAATAAGTAAAGGTAATATTAGTTAAAAGTTATAATTTTACTATTATATTTAGATTTATTAAGAAGCTATTAAGTAACTATAAAGTCTTTATAAAAATAGTTATTAATAGTAGATTTAAGTTTAAGGGTAAGTTTTTAACTATATTATATAATAAAGGCTATAAGTATATAATAATCTTAAAGTATAATCTTAAAATAAATAGTATTATAAAAGTAAGCTATTATAATATAATATCTATTATAATAAAGATAATTAGGCCTAGAATAATAGCCTAATAATATTTATTAAATATAGTTTTACTTATTAACTAAATATTTATTTAAGTATTTTATAAGAGATTATCTTACTAGCTATTCTTTAGTTAATACTTAATATTACCTTAGATAAAATTAACCTCTTAAGAATATATACTATAAATTAGTTAAAAGTATTTTAAAAAGATAAAGCTAAATAATAATATTATAATAAAGATAATAAAAAGATTAGACCTTTAGACTATAAATCTAGTAATAATAATAATAAGAGTATATATAACTTAGCTAATAATAAAGATTTTAATAATTAAGAGAATAACTTATAAAATAATAAATTATAATATTATAAGTTATAATATAAAAAACTAAGGAGAGGACTATAAGGACTTACTTTTAAGTAAAGCTGATTAGTTATAAATATCTTTATAATAAAATAAGAATATATAAAAGATTATAAAGCTATATCTTAACTTTATAAGTTTTTAGTTATTATAATAAAACTTATAAAGAAGATAGTAATAAAGTAAAAAAGATAATTAAAAATATTAATTGTTTTATTTAAAAAAAAAGATATAATAAAAAAACTTTAAATTAAAAAGAAAAAGAAATCTTTTTTTTACTTAAGCTTATAAAAAGTAGTACTTAGCTTATTAAGTAAAAAAGTCTTTTAATAAGTAGTAATAGACTTATAATAAACTTAAAAGTCTTTAAGAAAAGCTAATAATAAAGATAAAGAGTAAATTATTAAATTAGTTAAGGTAGTTAGAGGAGTATAATAAAGGCTATAGTAATATTATTATTAAAGAGAAAATACACTTTATTAGCTATAAAAGATAAAAAAGCCTAGTACTTTAAATAAAGTTATTATTTATACTAATAACTAAGAACTTACTAAATATAATTATTATAGGCCTTACTAAGAATACTAGGAATTAAAATATAGTTTTAAAAAGGATATATAATATAAGAACTAGCTAATATAATATTTATTATAAAGGTAGTTAAGTAATATAAATAAAAGTATAGGTTTTAATAGCTATATATTTAAATTAAAAATACTTTTTATTTATTTATATAATTTTATAAGGTCCTAATAATAAGACCTAAAAGAGTATTAGTCTTAATAAAAGTATAGATATTTTATACTTAAGAGATATAAGTATAATCTTAGATTATAACTATAAAGACCTAATTAGTAAACTAAAATACCTTTTAAAAAGTAATTATAAGTTTTTAATTTTTTAAGATAATTAGGTTAAAAGTAATCTTAAAGTATAAAAGGCCTTTAACCTAATTATATCTTTTATTATTAAGAATAAAGAGGATAAGACTACTTATTTCTTAAAGAATTATTAATTAGTTAAGGAAAATAAAAAAATAAATAAAATACTTATATATTTAGCCTATCTTTTATTAATAATATATATACTATTAACTATTTACTATAAAAAATAATAAGATTTAAAGGTATTAAGTATTACGAACGCTACTATATAGATATAGGGCTAAGCTAGGCCACTAGGATAGGCACGCCTATAGCCTAGTTGGTATATAAGGTTATATAATAGCTTATTAGATTATTAAGCTAATCTAGCTATATAAGATTATTAGGATAGTTAGATAAGCCTTATAAGCTAGTATATAGTAAAGAGGTAGACGGGTATTTAAGGAAGAGGTATTTTTATAGTTAAATAGTCTAGATTTTTACTAATTAATCTAAGTAATTCTAAGTAATTAGTTTTAAGAGTTTTACTCTTAATAATTCCTTATACTAAAGATATTACTTAAGTAGCTACTCTATAGCCTTTAAACTTAACTTACTACCTAAAAAATAGACTAACTATAGATTAAGATTAAGTTATTATTATATTTTAATTAGTCTTATTTAGTAAGTTATCTAATAAACCTTAAGTAACTAACCTTTTATAATATCTACTATAAGTAAAAATATTACTAACCTTATAACTATAGTTAAAGACCTTAATACTACTAGTCTTATAATTATAATTAGAGACCTTAATACTAAGGTTAAATATCTTAATATATAGCTAAAGGAGATAAGACTTAAGAATATAATATCTAAGAGGAAGAGGACTATTATAATACTTAAGTATCTTAAACTTAATATATTTAATAGAGTAAAAGGGGATATTTATACTTTCCTTACTTAGGCTAAAGCCTATTTAAAGGTTAATAAGTCTATTAATAAAAAGTATATAAAAATCCTTTATATTAGAAACCTTCTTATAGTTAAAGTAATAAAATAGTAAGAGCTAACTCTTTAGGATTACCTTAATAATAAGGAGCCTAATAAGGAAATTACTTAAATCTTTAAAAAATATAAGAACTTTAAAGAAGTTTTATAAACTATATTTAATAACCTAAATAAAATCTAAACTACTATATATAAACTTAAGTCTTTAAAGTAAACTAGATTTACTTAGTATTATATATATAAATTTAAATATATTATTACTAAGCTTAACTAAGATAATAATAGTTAGATAGAACTTTTTTATAATAAATTATAAAAAAATATAAAAGATAAAATTACTAAAGAAGATTAACTTAATAACTTTAATAAGTTTATTAAGAAGATTATTAAAATGAATAATTATCTTTATATTAGATAACTTAAATATAATAAAAGAGGTATAAGCTATTAAGGTAACCCCTTATAATATAATTAGGTAAATACTAGTAAATACTAAAATAGATCTATAGCTTATAGAACTTACCTAGGCTTAATAGAACTTAATATTACTCTCGGTATAGGCAAACATGATGAAAAAAAGCTTGAACAGAAAGTCATGTAATAATCTTCTATTTACGCGCTCTATGGTATTAGGTCAAGCAGAAGTTAATAGCGAGCCCGGTGCTTTGTGCTATGAATACGGATACAACACAGTACTTCGAAAGGAGTGGGAGAGCGTGGTCATGACTCAATCCTATTTCCAATGATATATAAGAAGCAATATTATATAGTGTACTCTGTAATATAATAGTCATGAGCGGCATTTGTCATACATCAAGGTGGCGTCTATCACGGAAGTGTCAGGCGGAATTGTAGCAAGCCGCATGATAATACGGAGGCTGAGCATTGCTTACTCAAGCATTACTATACAAATTTAGGTAGCGGAGTCAAGTGAAACCAAGCTTAATAAGATGATTGCCGCAGAACTGATGCTTGGCATGCGAGAGCTTGCTAGGCTGGCATATCACCGGATTAGTGGAAATGTCTTAAAGAAGTTATACATGCTCTCCTTTAACCCGCATCTTACACGGAACATTATACTAGTGAAATTACCTAATAATAATCTCTTAAGTCTAAAGTTCTCGTGTACTGGCCTAACAGAGTAGACTTTTATTAGCGCACACTATCAATTTATACTCTAACGCTAATAGCGGAGGAACACCGAGAACACGCGTAAAGGAAAAGTATAGCGTTTATATTACGCCTTAGAAGGTGATAAACTAGTGTGGTTGTGTATGTAAAAGCTCGATTCTTGCTAGCTAGTACTGGCTTAATTCTAGATACTTGTGGCCTGACTCTAAGAGTAATTCTCAGTCTCAGGAATTATCGTGAGAGTATAAGGCGCAGGCGGAGATATCAGCTCGCTTAAGAGAAACTCCCGGCTAAGTAAGGGGGGAGTTTCTCTCACTACTCGTGCAACGCACCTTGGCACCCCCACCACCTCCGTGATGATGGGGGGTGCTCTTCACCACAACAGGCCAATCAACTAAACGACCCGTCAGTATACATAGCAAATTTTTAAAGAAACCCCAACAGAGTTGGGAAAAAGAAAACATTCTTCCTCAGCTAGCCTGTTATTTATCTTAATTCCCCATTAATTAAACTATTAGACCTATCAGTGCCTAGTACTGACCAAGCAGGTGTATGTGCCGTACGTGGCACGTACATGGCCTATACACGGCTATAAGAGCCTGATTCCGAAAGTGACTCTTAGGAAGTCTTACGTAAAAAGCCCTAGTCTTTTTTATAAAAATGACTAATTTTTATATAATATATAACAATAGAGCACCCCTATCACACCCCTACTACAGAGACCACGCTAGCAGGGGCCTAAGTAGTAGGTGTAGCTTACCTACTAATTACTAAAAGAAGCCTTAATTTCTCTAACATTAGTCTTATCGAAATCGGGAATAGAAGCATCCATTAGTTATACGAGCGGAGCCCACTCGGGATTTGACCGCTCAACTCTAGACAGACCTAGACTAACAGACCGCAAGCCCTAGTGAACCCGGGCCGACGGACTGGACGGGCCGGTATAGGTCTGTCGGTCTATTAGCCACACTGACCCGATCTTTTTATCCCTTAGGAACCTCAGCTGATATTTCCTAATGCGAGTCGTGGCCCATAAGCCTTTACAGGGTAGACTTCCGAGTACTGATTCATTCATAACCATGGATTCCATAAATTGCGTTTTGCCTGTATGTAGCACCCATTATTAATCTAAGTCATAAAAATCCGCGTATAGTATTGCAATTAAAGCGAAATCTGCAGTTTATCTAGCCTGACTTAGACGCGTATCCACCCACGATCCTCTAGCTCTACAAAGCCAATGAAGAATCTATCTATATATATCTGCGGGAAACGCCCAATCCATCACAGTAACTTCTCTACCAGTCCCATCTTAAGCAGTTTTTCAATCTCACCGAATCTAACTTCTCTACAAAGGGCCAACAAAGCCGCAAGCTTCCAAAATGAAAGTCTCAACCATTCTCGCTTTGTCTTTCAGCAGTCTCTCTGCCGCAGCAGGGGTGCCAGGGGTGCACAGCACACCTATCGAAATCACTCTCCAACAACTTGAGAAAAACGTAAAAGGATTGACTCCTGTACAAGCCGGTCGTTCTGCTCAAGACATTGCAGATGCAGCTGATACCTATGTCGAACACGCTATTCGGAAAGTTCGGGAAGCAGTAGAAGAATCAGCAAGGGCCGTGTACTTCGCAAATTCGTGGTTGAATGAAAAAAACCAAGACCTTGAAAACACAAAGATTAATATCGGCTTTGCCTCAAAGGCGAGTCTTTTCTTCGCAGTTATTCACGGAGTCTTTTTGCTAACAATACGGGAAACTATAGATCCTTAATCCCGAAAACCGCCAGTTTTAACGTTTGTCGGGTAATTCAACGGTGTCGCATATCAGGCCTTCCCTGATTGTACCTCATGAAAAGCCGAGACATTGTTACAGCTACCTTCTGATGAGGTCTCCTGCGATGGCCTAAGCTATTAAGGGGGCTTGTGATAAAGAGCTGTATGGTACCCGTGCAACTCTATATGATTTTTTTACTCCTTAGATAGCTCATTCAATATACCTAGAGGCGCTTTCTCGATCTTCTGTCTCTTTATTGTCTGACAGTTATGATCCCGTTAGCACTTTACTCGTCGAGCTCACGTCCAAGTGCTGAGCGTTCTTTAGATATTTGTCGAGAAACTTGCTGCATTGACCCAGCGCTTACGGGTGCGAATAAACTTTTTGGATTTGTTGGAAGCTATCGATCGGTAGTTGTTGGGCTTTTGACGACTGATTTGTGGCCGACAGAACAGTGGGATTGTGATGGCCGAGTAGATAGTGGTGTACCGGTATATAAATATCACCATTGACTTGTATGTTGACGTAGCTTCGATTATAGTCTGCAAGCCCATCCAGGGTCAAGTCGACAGCCCCATTGGCAGAATTCTCAAAGGGGACAACACCCCAAGTTGCGCATTGGCTCTGCACTTGGACAAAGATATCTAGTCGCAGTGGATGGTTAGCCATGCTCGCTGAAAACCCGAGAACCCAGCCTTGCGTTTCATACCTTGGATAGTATTGACAGGTTTTAGTTGCCAAACATCTTGGCTAAATGCTTGAAGCGCAGCCTGTTGCCAGTATGAATTATTAGAAAGCGTCCATACGGGTGGTAGTGGCCTCCTTCGGAGAAAGTACCTACCTGCTGTGAATACGATGCGATCGGACCAAGATACGCCACGATTGGCGAGCCAATGCCGGCACAAGTGAGTGACATGGCCGTCAATAGTGATACTGAAGGTGTCGAACAAAATGTGGCGCAAGGGCTGAGGAGAGAATTATTGTCAAGCCGGTCGCGAGAAATTTTTGCTTCGTGTGCGCTTGGCGTTTGGTGTTTGTCGTTGGTTGATGCCGCTACTGCAACCGCATTTTTCTGCCATACTATTGCCCTGTATTTGTAAGACCCTCGGCTACCTTTTCATGTTGCTATCCGTACACGCTTCATAGAAGTGATCAAGACGCCCGGTTTGCTCCACTCTTGATTGTAAGTGTCTGCTCTGCATCAGCCTAGTTGGGCTCTCTGCTCCACGTGCTGTGGCCTTTTGTTGCTCAAGATTCCACATCAATGCCTGGTTATTACAATCCGTCTGCATCCGGTTTTGACCTCTGTTTGCCCTGAACCCTTTGGTGCCGGCGTCACTGGGTGGCCTCATGACAATTGAAAAGCCACAGGCCAAGAATTCAGGGGCTTCGTCAATCAGTCCCATGGTTATTAAGTCCTTATCAGTTGATGTCAGGTCTTAGTTCACAATCTACATTATTAGGAGCCATGCGTCGGTCCGACATATAAGAAGCGTATCTATCAAATATCCTAAAATAGTGGGTCGAGATTCAATTTCTTACAGGATCAGCACTACCCGCTATAATCCCAAGGGTAGCCTTATATTTACACGTAGGACACTCTTCGTGTCAGGACTCAGGGTAAGGCAGCATCAAAGACAACGCGAGGGCGTATCAAGGAAGTAGGTATAAGAGAGGGCCCCGCGAATATAAGGTCATCACCTAATCTTAGCCAAGTATATAATACAAAACTGCCTATAATCTAGTTTTAAGGAGATAATAATAATTCTATTAAATTAGTAATGGTCTATCCTAAGCCGCTAAGACGGAGAGTCTTGGCGAACGCCTTTCCACGTTCTAGTCACTTCCCCGTTTATCAGTATTCATCGTGTCAACACATTAAAATTTATCTCAGCGCCGCAAGTGACTTATTACCAGGTTTTAAGTGACGGCTAGAGTCAGTGTTCCGTTAGGGAGTTACTAAGGAGGAAAGAATAAGCCTTACCACCCAGGCAGTGGTAAGCTAGCTTATCTTAATGTCTTCACCATACACCAGGTTCCTGCCTAACGTGATGCCTTCACTTGCGTTAAACACTTAACTGCATTCTGAATCACCAAATTAGATTCATTTTTTCTTCATCTTACACGAAATTTTCCATCTGTGTAGCAAAACTACATCTCTTTCGCCGCCACTCTAAATAGTCGTCAACTAACATAAAACATTACGCTGCCTCTCCAACAGGCCACAGCCACACGGCCGTGGCGGCTTGAACTATACCGTTGAACTCCTTATCAGACGCCGGTACTTTAAGAGTGACTACACCAAGCTCTTAAATTTAAGCCCTATCAAACGTAAGAATACGAACTTTACCCGCAACGTCATCAGTTAGCAGTATATCTAATAGTATTTATAATATAGTAATATATATTACTATATATTAATATAACTATATAATATAATACTATAGCTATATTATATAAA